>JAVSBS010023173.1:0-10641 GCA_033124195.1 Coracias cyanogaster
GAAGGAACTTTGCCGCACCCGGGCTCTGGCCGGGGCGCGGATTAAGTGGCAGGAAGTCATCTGCGGCTGCTTGGTTTGCCCCCCCAAGCCCCGGCGGGGGGCAGGGAGTTCTGTAAATACCCACAGGCTGCTTTGAGGACCCTGGGGGGGGCTGTATCCGGCCCACGGGCCATAGTTTGAGGACCCCTGCTCTACTCCAAAGCAAGAAAATAAATGTTTACTTTTAGACAAATGGAAAAACTCAAGCTACTGAAATTTGAAGTGGCAAAACATCAATTTCAGATCGGGTAATTACTGGCTCTGCCATCATAATATGGAATAATAAATTGAAAACTAAAGACCACTTTCATCTCACTCAAGTCAGTGAGTGCAACTTTTACCAGAAGTTTCAAGTAATGTTTTTCAACTAAAATGTTCTTCCCTAAAGTTGGGTTGATTTGGGGGTTTTGTTTTGTTTTTCCTCCAGAAGAGTCAATAATAACTTGAGAGGAACTATGACAATTTCCAAAAAAAAAAGAGAAAGAGAAAACAAGATTTTCCATCATCCGGTATTTTGGGGGACACTGAACCAGAATATCTGGGTATGTTCTTTAAGCTTATTAATACTACGGATGAAGCCATTATTTTTAGTTCTGAAAATGCTCCAGAGTAAATCCCATTTAACAGAAATCATTTTGGATGGACTTCACATAATTGCTGGCCTTGAAGCTTAAAATGTCTAGTTTTTATTTAGATCACTTTATTAATGTCAATCCACTATGATCTAACAGATCCAGAAAAGGCACTTAGACCTTGCAATCCTCTGAGGAAAAGTCTAAAATTTCTGAGCTGCCTGGGAATCTTACTGAAGGAAACTCCAACCTCTACACAGAAGCATGCATGTAGCACTACTATGCAATGATTAATGACACTGCAAAAGAAAGATTTTAAACTCAAAAAATGCGTCAGATTTAACCTATCAAGTCAAATCCCTAATAAAACAATTCATTGGAGTAGCAAGGGGAAAAAAAACCCATATGCACAAACACGTGCTCCTTCATTTAGTTTGATTTGTGATCGAACATTATCTATCTTCCCTACTACTAGCTGATTCCTTTCACAGTTGATTCAGGTCATAAAGCAAAAGAAGAAATGCATACAAAAGCATTACAAGGCCAGGTTTTCACAGGCTTAGAGTATCAACAAGTCTCGGGTGTGTGAGGAACTAATTGCTGCCAACACAGGACCAAAGGAATGTGCAGCTTCTTAAGTCTTTATCACTAAGTCACAAAGCTCACAGATGACCACAGCGACCTATCCACAGCCTAAGGAACTTGTGAAAGAAGTATTCTTAATCTGAATAGTAAATACAAATCCCTTTGTCTGGATTATCCAGGTAGTTATCTCATAGTAGAGAACTGCATATCCAGCACATTCAAGCTAGGAACTTCTGCTTAGCAAGGCCTGTTAAAAATCAGTGCATGCACTTTGTTTCCTCATACCGAAAATGTGGTAAAAATGTTGGAACATTGATGATTCTAGACACTGAATATCAAGAACAGGATGGAAGTGATAAAACGTATTTGCACAGCACACGTCAAAGAATGATAAAAAGTCCTGCTTCTTCTATGTTTAAGCACTGAAATATTTCATTTCAGGTGAAAAAAAAGTCTCCACAGTTAATGCAAATGTTTAAACTTCCTCTGAAGTGGCTGCTGCCTCTGAATGTGTTAGTAATGGCATCATGTTAAATGAATAAGGAACCAGGATGATGCCATCAATGTCCATGATAACAACATAATCCAGAAAACTATCAAGCTGTTATGGTGTGCCCAGCTCTAAGGACATAAGGTCAATAAGATTGTTGAACAGTCTATAATACGAGGTCATTAAGTTAGAGATCCTTTGTAATCACATTTTCTCATTTTCCTAGCATTACCTACAAAGTGGCTTGGAAACGAGTCAAATTCTGTGCTACATAAAGCAAGAAGACTCTTTCTGGTTTTAAGAACACAATCAGTGGATCTATCACCGTACTGCTAAATTGGGCATT
Source organism: Coracias cyanogaster (assembly GCA_033124195.1). NCBI lineage: Eukaryota > Metazoa > Chordata > Aves > Coraciiformes > Coraciidae > Coracias > Coracias cyanogaster. The sequence continues at coordinate 2,033 of JAVSBS010023173.1, forward strand.
CCCAAGTGTTATTATCCTTAGTGAGGAACCTTGTTCTGCAACAGTAAGATTCTCCTTTGGAATCACAATCACATCAAAAGAAATGAAAAAAATATACGTTAGTCAGGACTCTGGGTGGCCTTCATTTCCGTCACCTAGTTTGCCAAATTAAAATTATTACTATTGTATTAATAATTTCAGCAGGAGCAACTGACAGTAAGGTAGCAAAAGTCTTCTCTTATACCAAGGATAAAAGCAATAGTGGTGTTACTGGTTAACACAGGAGAGAGAAAAATCCGAGAGGAAGAATAGCATTAAGTTCCAAGACACCACACACACTTAAAATGTTTACAGTACAGAATATTTCACTACTGCGTACCAAAGAAATCATCAATTCATTGTCTTGCCAGTTAATTCCTGAAGAACAAAAAGAACCATTGGCGCTAAGCTTGTCAGTGATAAAGTGATTGGCAATGATATTATGGTAAGTGGAAGAAGCTGTACCACTGTCACTGAGGGCAGAAAGATCAAACCTTGTAACAAAGCAGGCTGTAAAGAACTGAGATACCCTACCTTAAGTCACCTGCTGGGATTCTCCACTAATTGACTAGCAGACTGACCAAAACACGTTTCTCTTGGAGTACATGAGCTGTTGGTTTTTATGTTTGGGTTTTTTTGTTTATGTTCTTTTTGTTGTTTGTTTTTGTTTGGGTTTGTGTGTGTGTTTATTTATTTTATTCTTTATATCCCCTGAAGATATTGGCAATGGTAAGGACTATAGATGATGGCCATGGAGACAATGATTGATCCAAAGCCAAATTCTAGGAAATGTCTTCCTCTGTGAAGATACATACCCATATTATACTTTATCCAAATTACATAAGTGAGGGTTGCTTCAGTAAGGGTGAGTCTGCCTTACTCTGTTCCTTTACTGTCAGCTCATACTGTGCATTCACTCCTCACAGTCAGAGCTAGCAGTCACTCATTCTTGACCAGAGTTCAATTTCTTTTGGATTTGAGAAATGATCTAATACAACCTGAAGCTTCATGATCATTAGATCAACTACAGGAGACACAGCAGAAAACAATGAATGAAACTCAGAGAACAGGAAAAAGGAGTTTCTCTTTTGGCAGCCACTGTCAAGAGAAGCAGATGTGTGCAGAGCAAAACACAGTGTGGGACTGCACCCTCAAGAGTTTAAGATCTTAAAACCGGCTCCTCAGAATGCTGAAACTGCTGGAGACTCCTGTTCAACATGTTTGAGGTCAGATACAGAGGTTTCTTCTGTGAAGTTCATTCTCAGGCTATATGCCCTCATTTCTCCCTTAGGAAAAAGATATATAGAAACGCCCTCTGTAACACAGCTTTCTCTTAGAGACAGTGTCACTGAAAGGCCTGGCAACCTGAAACTTTTGGCTTGCTTATTTAATAAAGAAAAGCAGCAACTGTGCCAGCACATCATGTCAAAGGAAAAGAAGAGCTTTTCTCGACCATTCAGCAAGAAAAAAGGAAAGCTGAAAACCGTGTCACAGTCTTCGAGAGCTGCAAGCTGTAACTCAACCTATACAACATAGCGAGAGACATAAGAACCATGAGGAGACTGTTGCACCATCCTCCACTATCATCCCCTTATGTTAGAAAAACAAAGAGCAAGATTTTTTTATATATTTAATATGCACACCAGTTGAGTGCCAAGTGTGCCCTGAATTGCTTAAGCAACACTTACACATACTTGCACACTTATATACTTAAACCAAAAGACACTATACTTGGTGTAGGTAATTTTTATGTGGCTTATTTTGATGTGACTAAATAAATTTAAAGCTAAGTCACACCAAATATAGCTTAACCAAACCAATAGCATCCATGTGGCCCTTTGAGCTGTATGTATAAGCTGAATTGAAAATTAAAAAATCTCAGCAGTAAGATAAAGAACTAGAGCACAGCAGGGAATGGTACTAAGACAGGTAGATAAAGGTTGGTGTCATGTTTCATAGGCTCCAAAGCATGCTTGGTAAACAGCCAAGAGACATGAATACAAATACCAAGGAAGCAGCCAAAGTGTCCAAAACGGTGGTTGTGAGGAACTAACATAAACAGTAAGGACAAAAAGCTACTGGTAGTAATGTTTCCACACAAGCGAAAATAAAAGCAGGAAGACATAGCTAAGATTATCTGATGACTGGTATAAAACCAGAAAGAGCATGGGAGGCTTTTACTATACCTCCATCAATTCACAGACTAAAAGTCCCTGAGAGACTGGGCAGTTGTTGGTGCCCTATGGTCAGCAAGCTGAAAACCCGGAGGCAGTGGGATAGCCAGATCCTTGAAGAGGACAAAGTGAATACATTCTATCTTCCTATTACTGAAACAACCAGCTAAAAAAAACCTCTGTGAAAACATCATTACTCGTTGTACTTTTGCGCATCTTGTTTTCTTTCTGTGTCTCCACTTTTTTTTTTTAATAAAACAAGGAAATCCACTATTAATTTACCTGGCTTCTATTGAAATCTTTAGTAGCTTTACAAACAGCACGCCTGTTTTCTTCTTCTTTTTGTTGTTGCTCCATAGTCTTTTGGTCAAGTTCAATCCTATTCTTGTCATAAAGATAATCTAAATTAGATTAAAATTAAATTTAGTTAGTATCCATGGACATGATGTGCCATATGAATAAGCCGCTATAAGACAGAGAGAAAGAGATAGACAAACAGAGAAGCTAAAGATACAGTAAGCTGAATGACATAACTATTTCCAAATCCTGCCACAGAAGCTTTCCATCTTGGAATTTCAAGTGACTCATGAAATCAGTTTATCATGTAATTAATCTTGTCTTAACAGTTAGACAAAGTTAAAATGAAAAAAATACGTTAAGTACTGCAGAAAAAAAAAAAGTTTCATGACAAGCTAGAAAACAAAAATCATTATTTTGTCTGCTCTTGAGCAGTAAAGATTGGATAATTTGGTCTGTTGAAGTAAACATGCCATCTAGCACGCAAAACAGATGGTTTTTCAGAATGCTCTGATACTTCATTTGAAGTGTAAAACAGAAATAAAACCCAGGAAATATTACAATCATCCTGTTATCAAACAGATTTTTTTAAAGTGAGATATTGAATACATAAGAGCTTGTAAAGTAAAAACTGCTGCAGTATTTCTAACAGTTAAATACTGAATATGCTAAAATACTGCTATGTCAAATTGAGACAATAACCTATACTATGTTTTTGTCAGATATATCAGAATTTCAGAAAAAGCAGATTAAATCTCATCTTCTTTTGTTACCTGCATATTTTTGCTCAGCTAACGCATTCTTCCAGTCTCTCTGTTGCTGAAGAGACCACTCTCTTAACTGCTCCTTTTGAAATTTCATCCTCTGATCATAGTTCAAGTCTTCACCCATAAACTTCTGCAAGCCAGATACAGTACATCGAGGATCATTGTCTGAAAGTCGAGCAGGTCTGTCCTTCTTTAGGGCTTGCGGGTCAGACAGGTCAAATTCACGTCTTGTTTCTGGCTTCTGAAAATTCTTCTGAAATTCACTGATAGCCTTATTTATGTTTCTGATATCATTTTTCTGTCGTTCTTCTAACATACACGTGATCTTATCATTCTGCTTCATTTCATTAGCTAGAGAAAAATGAACATAATGAAAACACAATCCTTAGAAGTGCATGTGCCATGGAAGTGCACACATAAGGTAGAAAACTAAATTTTGAAACAGAGTAAATACAAGTCTCCCAGCATTTACAACTTAGGCAAGAGTATTTGATCTATGAGTACCAGTCTAGCGAACACTTTTATGAAATACTTCCAGGCTTTTTGGGTATCAATTCTCTTATTAACAGTTCAATGAAATATATGCATGTGAAATAAAGACAACAATAAACACTTCTAGAACTATGAGGTTTCATTTGATTAAAACTTGCGAAAAAACCCACGAAATATACTGTATGCTAATTCTTCCCATTTACTCTTATTTTACAGTTACAACTGAAATACGTTAAGTCGGTTATTAAGAAACAAAAATCGGGCTCCCAATGAAAGGAATACAGGCAGTCGTTTCATAGTTACAATGATTTTTCTAACTATAGCAATAAAATAATTACCACTTACAGCTTTTGAAGAGCTTAATAGCTCTTGCCCATTTAATCAAATGCTGTAATGGATTTAATTTTTAAAATACCAAGAAACAACAAAACAACCCCACCCAAAACTAGCCACTCATTAAGAGATCTGTTGCTGTACTACACATTGCTCTGGCAGTTTCCTAGGAGTCAGAATCTGACAGGTATTCTGCCAGGAAAATCACTAGTGGCCGCAGAAGCACAGCATGGAAATTGGCAGCTCCTTTCTAGCTGTTTTTGAAGCCCACAGAGCTCAGTCTGTGGGACCTTTTCACATGATACCAGAGGAAAGCATTCCAAACACAGAGGGCCACAAAGGGTTTTGAGGTCAGGGGACACTGATTCAATATTTGTGCGTCTATGCGGTCTGACTCAGCAATGGCTCCTACTTACAGCCCTGTTGTACATGACTCATGTTTCTAGCAATAATAATCTATAGAAGATTCTACAGAATCTATATATTGTGTTGAAGAATGGCCAGACAGAACATGGGCTTACTCTACAAGAAAGCAATCAAACAAATTTGCCACTACTACTCTAAAAAGAACAGTATTAAGTTTTTTTAAAATGCTCCCGTATCTTCAGGACTCTAAACAATGCTATTTGTCAACACTTATTAAAAGAAAACACCAAAAATTCCAACCTATTAGCAAATGTATACCAGTTCAATCATGTCAATACAAATCTTAAGATACTGAGGAAAACACATTCTGTACCAATGCAAATGTATGAACATAAATAGGACTACACATTATAGTATTGTTTGTATGGTTGAACTCCGAGAAAAGCCTACAGTTGTGCTTTTTTATATATGTATGTATTTATATCTATATCTCTATCTCGATTGACAGATTTATATAGAACTATATAGCAAGATTCAAGTGACAGGCTCCATTTGGAAATACATATGGCAGTTTGAAATACAGGAAGGGAAAAAGAAAGCAGGAAAGAGATGGTAAATTGCATTTAACTCTTCACAGAAATACAGTATCTATGAATATACCAAGTGCTTCATTTCGTGCTTTTTCAGCTGCTTCTTGAATTTTCCTTTCCTTCACCTGGGTATCCAATGCATCTTTATCAACCTATTAAAAAGAAAAAACGCAGCTCTTTAAGAGATACTATGTTTGAATTATTTTTAAAAGGCAGTGTCAAGCTACATTGATACACAGTTGTAGAAGACAGATATAAAATCACTTCCAACAAGTACATAGACAAAGAAAGTCCAGAAATAGCAATTGTCTTGTTTGTTTTAATAATGATAAGTATATTCTTGCACCAGATCAGAATAAAACACCACATCTACATGATATATAGAAGTATAAAGTTAAACCTTTTAAGCTGCATTACACATAATGTTTCTCCATTATAGCTGGCATTTTTACTTTTTCTTGTTCTGCTTCCATTTATAAAGCAGGTAAGTATTTTGACAGTCAAGATGACAAGAAGTTGTAACAGTTCAGGTCCAAAAAACTATAGATGGTTTGCTAAAAGTACATTGAAGAAATAACAGGGACTGGAAATACATTTTCCAGCCTTATCTGATAGAGCAGGATTCACGTAGTTGCCAAAAACACAATATTGGGGGCCGTTTGAGATACACACTGACATCAACAATGAGCTGACAGATATAGTACAGAATATTCACATCCGTGGAGAGTGATACCTGAGCAAAGCCTAATACTCTAGGGCATATCATCAAATGGTAGCAGCCACCTAAATTTTAGTCAAAAGTATCAGGTTCATATTTGTGGACAGAAGGTGGCAAATTAATAGGCAGAAACCTAGATTTTTTTTTGTTTATTTTTTTTTACTGGTCAAGTCACTTAATGTCTTTAAAAGGCTTGTCAAAAAATAACGACAACTTTTCAAGAATCTGGTAAACTATTTGGATAGTCTTCGCCTAAAAACTATTCTGATCAAGACAGAAAGACCTAAGCAGATCATGGGTGAAAATAAACATTGTTAATGCTGCAAAGGACTACTGACATGCAAACCTGTAAATCTGTAAGCAAGGGTGAAACCATAAATAATTCTACAAGGTATCACTGTTCAAAAACAATGGTGCAATTGGCATTAAATATCAACTCACTTAAAGGTTTTATTTGGGAAACCAAGCTTTCAATACAACTATATGAAACAGTCCTAAGAGAAATTCAATACGACTTCATTAGTAGTTTCTGGCAATAATACAGGTAAATTGATATATTGACTTGTGTGTACCAATTCAGCTACGCTATGAACTCTCTCCATTTGAACAGCATTCACTTGAGAAGAATACGTCCATAAAACAACCATTCCTAGTCACATAAAGCTACAGGTTTAACTTTCAAGTGTTAAAATAACAACCCCCCTACTATGAGCAGTTTGCAGCAGGTAATTTCAAATCTACTTGTATTTATGTATAATAGTTCATACACAAATGGAAAGCAATTTTTCATTTGGACTCCTCATCTGAACTGTTTTAGGAAACAAGTGATGTACTGAGCAAAAATTCTTAAGTCTATAAGTGAAGAGCGTGATATCTCACTTTTCCATTACTCAGATCATGAAACAGAAGTCAAAGTAAATCAGTAAATAAATAAATTGGTAATAATCAAGAAAAAAATTTAAACCTCAGTTCCCATTTTGCTTTCTAGTCAGCATATTATCTCCATGTTTTTAAACTATGCAATCCTTGCTTAAGGATTTGTGATATCTAAGTCAAAAATCACCTTGATTTTTAAATTTTGTCAGAGGCATGCTCAGCTAAACTGGTGAAAGAGACAGAAAGCAAAGAATCTCAAGCTATTACATTGGAAATACTGCTATAGTGTATTTCCATAAAGATTTATTGACTCTTCATGCTTTAGATTTGGCATAACTTCAAAGAACAAGAACGGCCTCTTCTGTCAGCAGTCACTGTTCAGCCAGTGAATAAGGTACACAAAATGATGTTAATCAAAATATTTACAAAATTCCTCCCATGGGCTCTCCTTTGTTTTAGATGTTTGTCTCATGTAAATGGATCTATCAAAAACTGCTAAGTTAGTTCTACAGAAATATTTGGGAAAGACCCTCAGATGGCATACTTCAGTATTGCCCAATAAAGTACACCAAGATACACTATTTCATTCTCAGATATTCCATTAGCTGAGAATTTATGGTTTACATTTCCTTTTTCAGGCTCTACAAAAACCATCTTACAGAGAAATTATGTGTTTCCTGATGAAGAAATTTTAACTATCCTACTATGTCCATCCCACATTTGTTATACAAAAGATTAGTGCCTTCCACTTAAGTATATTGTTGGCTACCGTATGTGTCAGGATGCTGTATCAGGTGGATAATCTGTCCTGTTTGTTAAGTGGGAACTGCTACTTTGCTCTGCAACTATGATGACTCTTGCATAAGAGTGACAGGAATAAATCCAAGGTGCTGTCAGATATAAGGTATCCTTCCATGGACTTGAGACACGTTTCCATACCTGAGACAAGATGGATGGAATTGACCTCTGCTACAATTCTACCAGTCCAATGAAGTCAACAGGACTTATTTTCACCAATTCTAAATTTGGTTCTAAGCTAGTTAAAACTACAGCACTGACACAGGATAGAGCACTCAAAAAAACTCTGCCAGCAAATTTTAAACTTATATCACCTCACAGCACTTTCCCCTCCATGCACGCACACACACAGAGTCTCAACATGGGCCTTTGGACACATTACAAGAAGAGTAAATGAAGTACTGCATCCAAAATTTAAATAGCTATAAAATAGAACATAAATTCCTGGCATTCAGTGTGCAAACTACATAGATGACCCTAGAGAAAACCCAACGGAATGAAGCTATCACCCCCACAGATCTCCACAGACTGAAGAGCATTCACATGCTCACATCCACTCCAAGAAAAATCGGACACGTTAGTTAATAATCCCATATACATAAACATGGCCTGATGGATCTGTCTTATTTTGCCTGGTGCAAAATAGGGACCAACTGCAGGGTCTCTTTCAGCAGTAAATCTCTCAACAGCACCAATTCTAGCTTCTAGTGAGAATCAAGCAGACAAGGGAAGTATCAACAGTGGTAAAAAACACTTATTTATGCCACATTGCCCAAGCTGACTTTGCAACGCCTACCCCAAAGTAAAGCATATTACATTAAGTTAACTCCTACACAGAAACTGAAACACTGGGCTTGTTCTTTCTGTTCAGGGAAAATGAATCCTTGCCCGTGAATCCCACAGCAGCAAGACACAAGTCCCCCCTCAGACTCTCTCTCACAACATCCCCCTGCCCCCAACGACGACAGCTGCCAAAAATAACTTTTGACGATGCCTAGGGAGCACAACTCGCTCTCACCAGCCACTTTTTACAAGCGTCTCAGCCCTCTAAAAGACTCAACAGAGCATTTTCTCCCCGTTCCCCGCCTACGCGGGCCCTCAGACGCTTAGGAGCCGCTGCCGCCTCCCGCCCTCCCCACCCTCGCCCGCCCAGGCCGTCTCCTCAGAACACATCGGAGCG
>JAVSBS010023176.1:0-35218 GCA_033124195.1 Coracias cyanogaster
TGGTTATTGTATGGTTGATTCTATCATTCTTTTACCCACATTTTTGAAGGCTGTCTCCTGAAACTGCACATTACTCCAGAAAATCTTGGATATGCCATCAAACTATGTGCCTGTTAATAGAGTGATCTCAACCTAAAAGGAGGAAAATCAAACTGGCCTGTTTAAATGTCTAAATAGCCTTTAGCCATCAGCTGTCTCAGCCAGAGAGTTGTAATTACCATGAAATACCCAGGAAGGCACTTACCATTGTTGCTGTCTTTTTGTACTTCTCTGTTACATTTGGAGTTATGACAGATTATACTACAGTTACTATAAAGTAGTATTTCCCTAGTGAAAAGGCTTCACAAGCTATTGTATTTCTTCCTGTTTTCATTTTTTCCAGCAAGCCACTAAAACATTTGTTTTAGAAAGAGAAGCATCATAAAGATTTATTTTAGAAAAAAGATTTTGCAGCTGAGGAATGAGCAAATTGGATCTTATTGTTTTCTAGTTACATTTTCCCTTTTCCCTGAACAATAAGTGAAACAAAATGGTGGTTTCTCAGCTATGATGATTTTATAAATACAGTATCTAATTGAATCTTCTATGTAGCAAAGTATTGTACCTGTACTCTTTGTGTTTCTTCTAAATCTGAGGCTTGCCAAGTTTCACTCAATTAGAAGGAAATCAGTCATTCCACAACTGAAAGCAGTTTTCTGGAATATCTCCATAAAAAACAACATTGAGTAACTTAACTGAGTGTAAGAACTTCTAAATAGTAAGGCATTACAAGCCAATTTTTAACCTTGGTCTTTTAAATTTGGTGCATAAATATACCATTTCATTCCTTCTTCATTTAACTTCAGAGACAGTTTTAAGTACATAACACCTATGAACATTAAATAACACTCATGGTAAAAAGCACTTTAAGAAGGATTCTGGCTTGAAATAGTTCTTGCTACACTCAGTCAGTGCTATCCACCTGATGGAGTAGAACATGCAGATCCTTCCCCAGCATTAGTTTCTCTTTAGTTGTAGAAATGATTTATTGTCCTTCTAAATCCTGATTTGGAGTTTTGTTTCACTGCCACCTCAGAAGACAATGTAGTACCAGCAACAGAATAGATACACAAGTAGAAGAAAAGATAGCAAGTAAAGGATATCTTACAGAAACTGGTAACAACTATGCTGTCTCTAACAGCAATAGGCTAGAAAATTGAAGCAAAGCAGGGCAAAACTTTTTTCTATTCCCAAGAAGATGAAAAAGTGGCCTAAAAAATGCTGCTGGTAGGGTGTACCAGATTACATGAATAGCCTGTGTGCAGGTAAGAAAGAACAGGACAGCTGTTACACAGCACTAAAGAAATGAAGACTATTAATCTGTTACAGGAAGGTAAAGTCAAAAATGTATGTTTCCTATAAGAAATCAAAAAGGAGATGTGTGATGCTTTATATGTGTTAAACTATAAATCTGTAAAGAGTTGAAACTGCAAAACAGAACTGAAGACTCTATAGAGAAGTCCACAAAATACAATCAGAGTGGATTTGCAAGAAGTCACGTATAAGATTGCACCGAGGTTTCAAATAAAGCATAGACCAAAGCACCCTTTGGGCAAATCCATTATGTTTGTAAGAAGAAAAACAATTCTGCAAAAGTCTGCAGATGAGAGCTGAAGAGAAGCAAAGAAGAGCTAGAAAAAAAGTAAATCACAGCAGAAATTTTGCAAGAGACTGCTACATGCAAAGACTGGATTATCACTTTGAATTTGTAAAGACTACATACTGTTCACAGTAAGACTGGAAATGTCAGATACTAGATGATAAAGCAAATACTGAAGAAAAACACAAGTCCAGAAAACAAAAATATAAAGTGAAAGCAGAACATAATGAAATGGATAATTGGATAGAGAAGTAACATAGGAAAGTTAGCCTATCTGTAATTTTTTTCCTTTGAGATATGTGGTTGAATGTCACTTATACTGTCAGCGTAACTATATCCAAGCACAGTTAGACATATAATTTGTGTCTTGGTACAAGAGACACAATATCAAAGGTATGCCAGACAGCTCAGTCCTGGAAGCATGTACCTTAGGAACTGCTGACACTCTCCCAACTAAGAGAGAATTCTGACACTACTTAGGAAGGTATTGAGGATGGGTATAAAAGGTAAACTCTAAAAGAGGTAGTGTACAGGACCCTGTTTATAAAGGCTACCATCTCCTTTTACTCTCCTGACTGAAATAACTGCAATGCTGATTTCACTGAGAAATGAAGAATGAAACAAGATTTGGAAAAGTGTCCTACCAAAGATATATAGACAAGCTTACAAGGCAATGAGGAGCAAGCCCCTGATAGGAAGAAACTTTGGGGAGTTTCAAAAACATTCAGCAAACCTCAGTGGAAAATCCTCTACTTGTTGACCCAATGTGGGTATGACTGTCAAGAAAGAAAGAAAAAACACTATTCACCGTTCACCTGCCCATGCTAGGAAAAAAAAAATACACAAGTTACATTCCCTTCCCCATAGATTCCAGTCCCTCCCAACCCACAATAAAAAGGAAATACTCAATGTTAGTTAGGCTTAACAAAGCACTGAGGTTACAGGTGCAGTAAACCAGCATAACTGGCACACTGCCTAGAACAGCACAGCTTGATATAAAAGTTGCTTTCTTAAAATCACTTCAGGGGCATTTCAAACAAGGTGATCAAAAAGTCCTGTCCTGTAAATCATCATCATACATCAGCATACTTGCTACACATGCCCGCTGAAATTTATGCTGTTGTTTATCTGGGTATCACCAACCAGGATAAACAGGTAAAATGTATTCCAGAGAGCCATTGCCTCCTGCTGACTGAAAGCAAGCTCAGCCTTAGGAGGTCTTGGCACTGAAAAGCAGTGGCTTAGGGAACTGTTCCAAAAGCTCAAGAGTAGTGGAGAAAAATCTGCCTTAGGCCATGGAAGGAGCACTACAGTCATATATTGCCTTACCTAGTGGATGTCTAGGGTAATGAAAGAAGTTTCGGGGACTGAAATTCAAGAAACCATTGAACAAGAACTATAGAGACCTACCAGCTCTAGGGCAGAAAGATTGTTACCTCCTGTGGATATCAGAGGCATAGGGGGACAACCTCTGCCTGATGATAGAGGATATTCACCAAGATGATTCAGCAAGCTTCGTTAAAGGGACATAAAGGAAGACTTTTAAATTAATGACAGATTGAAGAGGCTAGGTCTATAAAAGGAACAAGTTAATCTAGAGTCCACAGGAAAGTCTTAAGCAAAAAGTTTAATTTTTACTTGCAATACGAACTCAATCCTTCTCTCCTTCTCTAGCACATAAGAATATGGATTAAGTTGCAAAATTTAATACACCCAGAAGATTAATGTATTTCTTCGTTCTTAGCAGTAAAATCAGGATAGTAAATTTAACATTACAGCTCACTTGAGTCATTAGGCTTCATTAAGATTTTCACAGATTGTATTTTTTAGCTACCAAGTGTTATTATTTTTATCTCCCTCTCTCTGATGAAGTGATTTAGAATGTCTTTCAACATATTTCTTATCACATTTGCCTTTTCTTTTAAACTCAGACATTCAGAGTCCTGTTTCTTGAAAGCTCTGTATAATATCTGGGTTGATAACGCATCCTGGGACTCTTCTAAGATAGCCCAAAGTGTTTTATGCATACACTAAAATTAACATTCTTTGGTTTAAATTACAATACTACCCCAAATCCTACCTCCTTGGCTCAGAACCACAAATGCGTGCACTTGCTCTCGTGATCTGGAGGAGCCTGCAATTTATGAGTCTGGCCATCTAAACTCACATTATGCTAGTTGCTGTATTTAAGGAATGTTGTTAAGATTGTGAAGACAAATATTCAGAAGTTAAGTACCAGAATTAGGACCAATTCCAGAACAACTTACTACCTATTCATTTGACATTAATTTCCAGATACAAAAGTAAGAGTTCTGCACTAGGCTCTTGAAAGTTGCTTTATAGGATTTGCTTACCTGGATATTGCGGTACCTTCATGTGTCAGCACAGTTTTTTCAAAGTGAACCACACTTTTCTTTGTGAACCACACCTCTGTGTAATTCAACAAACGCACTAGTGCATGAATGCCATGACAAGCCCACTGTGCTCCCTACACATGCCTTTTCTCAAGTAATTGAGTTTATTATTTTGATGCCAAAATTAAACGGTACCATGGAAATTATGGAGTGTAGTTTTCTTTTGTGCACAATAATAATCTAGACTATGCGGACAATTTTAGGGCTTTAAATCACCAGAAGAGCAACTAACTACTCTTTATGATACCACAAAGTGGCTGTATTGTATTCTGACTGTAAAAGGCTGATGTGAAAATTATAGCTGAGGTTTTACCTCTGGGTTGTTTTTTTTTTATTTCATTTGTCTGTATTCCAGCTACTTACAGATGGATTTTCACCATGACATAGCAAGTACTGGCAGTGGTTGAGCAGAACCTTTCTTTACAATGAAAGTTAATATCCTTCAGCTTTGGCTAATATTGAACTCAAGGAGGTTCTTTGGCAAAATAAAAATCACAAAAATGTTTCTTAAAACAAGCAAAAATGAAAAAAATATAAATTAACATCTTATTAAATGTTTTGAGCTCATTTCTCCTGCTAGCACTGCTTGCTTTGCAAATTCTGATCTAGTAAAAGCTTTCATGAAGAAAGCCCTAGCAGACTACAGGGATAAAGTACTTCTCCTACTTACTGGTTTCCTACTCAGCATTATCAGGCTGCATTATCAGTCACAGATTTTCTTCCCTCACTGTTTGTAACTCTAAAATTCTCCCATTACAGTGTACCAAGCGATGCTCTATGAACCACTCCTATTCCCAGTTAAGCTCTGCATTACATACCTTAGCAGGTCTTAAACGATGTACAGATGCTAGCTTGACCTTTAGCCCGTTATGCAAGGGTGAGAGGCTGGATTGTTAAAAAAATCATAAGGCCTCACAGTGCAGAGAACCTGCCTCATCCTTCCTCCCTAGCCCTGACAGGAGGACCCTGAGCAAGCCTTGACATCCTTCTAAAGGCACAAGGAACGGGAAAGTAAAGACTTATCAAATGGCTGTAAAAGCATGATCCAAGATGAATCATAGAATCATAGAATACCAGGTTGGAAGGGACCTCAAGGATTATCTGGTCCAACCTTTCTTGGGAAAAGCATGATCTAGATGAGAAGGTCCAGCACTCTGTCTAGATGAACCTTAAAACTGTCCAATGTTGGGGACTCTAGCACTTCCCTGGGGAGATTATTATGATGGGTGATTGTCCTTGTTGTGAAAAATTTTCCTCCTGTGTCTAGTCAGAATCTCCCCAGGAGTAAATTGTACCCCTTAGCCCTCGTCTTCTCCATGTGACTCCCTGTAAAAAGAGAGGCTCCATCTTCTTTGTTTTAAATACTAGAACATGATGATAAGGTCTCCCCTGAGCCTTCTTTCCTCAGGGCTGAACAAACGCAGTTCTGTCAGCCTTTCCTCATATGGCAGCTTCCCAGTCCTTTGATCATCTTTGTGGCCCTTCTCTGGACCCTCTCCAGCCTGTCCACATCTGTTTTGTATAGCGGGGACCAAAACTGAACACAGTATTCCAGGTGTGGCCTGACAAGTGCTGAGTGGGATAACGACTTCTTTATCTCTGCTGGTGATACCTTTGTTGATGCGACCCAGCATCCTGTTGGCTTTCTTTGCTGCAGCAGCACACTGTTTGCTCGTATTGAGCTTGTTGTCCACCAGGACCCCAGGTCCCTTTCCACAGTGCTGCTCCCTAGCCAGGTAAATCCCAGCCTGTGCTACACTCCTGGATTATGTTTTCCCACATGCAAGACCTTACCCTTGTCCTTGTTGAACTTCATCAGGTTCTTGTTAGCCCACTCTTCCAGCCTATCCAGGTCTTCCTGGAGGATGGTTCTCCCATCTCAATTTGGTATCATCAGCAAACTTCATCAGGGTACACTTGATCCCATCATCCAGATCACATATAAAGACATTAAATAGTGTTGGCACCAAATATGGATCCCTGCGGGACCCCACATGTGACAGGTTGCCAGTTTGAAAAGGTGCTATTTACCACCACCCTCTGGGTGCAGCCTGTCAGCCAGTTCCCCACCCTCTGCACAGATCACTTGTCTAGACTGTAATGCAAAGATGAAAGTTGAAAGTTAACATTCAAATCTATATGCCATTTTATTTTATTTTGGGGAAGGGAGGGGGTGGAAATTAGATTGCCCACATCTGGATTGCTGAGTTAAAGCACCTTTTTGGCAATCTTGAATTTAGATGAGATTTTTTCAAAATGCTGATTTCCATTCCTGAATCTATGGGGCAAGCTTCATTTAGATGAGCAGCTCTTGGGCATGAATGACAACAACTGTTCATATGGATTTTTATTATGCAGATTAAATACTCTCTAATTACATATAGTGGAATAGTTCATAACAGTCTGCTGTGTTATGTCAATAATTCATTATGATATGAATAGATGCTTGGTTAAACTTCTGGTGAAAGCAAATGAGCGCTTATAATCTTGTTGGAGAAAGCACAACAATCCTATTGACAAGAGCCCGATGGAATTGCAGAGATACAATCTCGTAAACTGCTTTTGAAATATAAAGAAAGGTCCCATGGTGCTAAAGAAACATAAACACTAATGAAAGCACAGAACTTCAGAAATAAAGTTCACTTTTTTTCCCGATTTATTCCTTGTGCCAGTAGGAGCAGCTCCACTAAGCCCCATGGAGCTTTATATCTTCTTCCCACAAGCAAGTTTAGACCTAATTTTCAGTGGTTTTGTCTTCATCCTTTGTTAATCATACAGTGATAACTTGCTACTATCCCCCAGGTCAGATCTAGAACAAGGGCGGTTTGAGAGGGGAACCGATTCTGGAAGAGATCAGAGGGTATCAAAAGATACCCATATTCTCTTCCAGTATTTGCTGTCTCTGGTGTCTGCTGCTGTTAGCACTCAGCACTGAGTCAAGCAGGCAGGGACACCAGTTAAAAAGAGACGGGAAGAGTGAAAGCAGAAAGGATGGGGGATATTTAAAAAACACAATAAGCAGGAATAGACATTTTAGAACACTGACCTAACCTAAATCCTGAGCATACACAAACCAAATTTAAATAAAATATGAAGTTTTTTGTAGCTTATATGGGCTGACCCAAGATCAGCAAGAGGTATTAGCTTAAAAACAGTAAAACTCACCAAGTAATAATATAATTGTCCTGTCATTATGAAGGCATGGCAAAATTACTCTACTGCACACTCTTCCGTGCCTCTCCGCCGCTCTCCTTGTCCATCCAAACCCAGCAATTTTTACAGAGTGATGTGCTACAGGAGTGAGGATCATGGGATGTATTGCAAGAAATATTATTGCCATAAATAATTCCGTTAGTACTGGTGTAGACACAGCACCCCAAATGAAGTTTTACACTGTCACTTGAATTAGCATAACCCAGATTAAGCAACTTCAGTGTTGAAATATGATTTAATTATGTTGTAAAAGGTTGTCAATACACCCAGCAGTCATCTTGAACCAGATGACTTCTGTGAGCCATCTCACAGGATGGCCCTGTAAGCAGCCCTATCAGCCCAGTGTGTGGAGCAGTGAACTCATGCCTTGGCAGGAAGAGATGTCTGGGGATCAAGAAGCAGGGGCAACAGTCAGGGCAGGAAGACCTTTTTAAGGCAACTTTGTTTAGGTTTTTATGTATGTTTGCACTTCATCAAACTCCAGATCTAAAAATTTCATAGATCTCCAAAACCCAAATATTCACTTTCTGAGCAGAACATGCGCCATCTACTTGTTGCTCCAGTGTGACTACAGCATGTGTGTGCCATCCCCACCCCATGCCACAAAGTATTCTCCTTTGCTTCCAGACTCCTAACTGTACCGTGCATCTGCTGTCAATGGAGCATCTAAGCTTGCTTTTTCCAACTAAATACATGCAGGTTAAGTTGTACTTTCCCAGCATTAATTGCTCTCAATAAGTAGTAAGAAAAAGCAGCGTGGAAGTTCGGTGTTTACTGTGACTTGCATTGCTTTCACACAAGGTGCTGCAGGAAGGAGACACTTGATTCAGAGCAGGGAGAGACAGCAACTGGTGAAACTGGGACAGGCCGGACAAGAAACTTGGGAGCAGAGAATGATCACAAAATGGGGAGTGGGAGGCGGGAGAGACTGGATTTAGAGACTAGTTGGCTTCAGCCTGTGGGGAACATGCTGGTATTTGATGAAGAGCTATGTGAAGAGGAGTGGCTAAGTAATGCATATGGTTGTTCGGTAAAAACCATAATCTATCACTGGTTAAAGACAGTGTCAGAAATACTTGTGAAGTAAGATTTGCAGTCACAGGTAGTATCTTTTATGAAATCAAATTATATTGGTTGGAGAAGAAAGGTTCAGACAGACAAATAGACATATTGGTCTTAAATAGCGCAATCCTCAGCATTAGGTTGCAAGTCCTAAATTTACTAGTCATGCTAGTCAAAACATAGCTCAAAAAAGACTGGAGTTACAGAAAACCTCAATTGTGGCACTTCCTAATTTTGGGATGCTTGATTCTGCAACCTGGGTAACGGTGTCATTATTTATATATGTATTATATACCTCTGTGATCTCCAAAACTGATCAGAGAAGATGCTGAAAGGATACCCCAAAGTTTCAAAGGGGTAAATTTTTGGGAATTCTTGGACAAAACTTCTTGTTCTTTGATAAAGTCATTGAGTATATTATGCAAAAATAGCAGGGGAAAGAAGACAAGTGATTTGTCTATTGATGCATCATTTATTGGGTTCCATACACACAGCTGGTAATGCATGTCAGTCACATTTTATTACTCAGAAACACATAGCAGTTGGGTGGATCTTTTCACTGGCATTAAGGTAGAATACATTTTTGATCTTACCTCATTAACCTTTATTGCTAGTGCTTTAGTTTACCAAGATAGAGTTTGTCACTCTGCAATCCTGTGTTAAATTAAATAGAATGCTTTGTAGGTTGTCTCATTTCACTGTATTCCCCTCTTTACCTCAGTGTTGTAGATTGTTACTCATTTTGAATATAGCAGTCTTCAGACAAAACAAAACTTATTTACAATCTAATAGCAATAAAAGTCTACACAAACAAAAAATTACAGGTTGCTTTTATTTATCTTTTGATTTCTAAGTCTTCAGAGCATATATGAACATGCCTTGTAGCATTGTTCTGCAGGCAGAGACTTAATTCAATTTAATTAATGTTGGAATTCCCGCTGTAATAATATGAATTTAAGAGTTGGGGCTTTAAAAAAAACCCTCAATATTCTCAGACTCTCAGCTGAATCATGAGTTATCAACACTCAGTGCAAAGCTGCATGATTCTCTGTGAAATTGATTTTATCACACGGCTCCACAATGTGTCTAATTTTTTTTGTTTTTTCCATGCATATTTAATACATTGCCTGCTCTTTGGGTACAAATTCCTTTCCCTTTAGCATATTCTAACTTTCTAAACACCTGAGCAGTTCCGAACACCTGATATTCAACTTTCATCAGCCTTCTAGGGAAATATTTTTTGCCCCTTGAATGTGGATATCTTTACTACTAAAATTACACACTTCGGAGGTATACCATTCAATCTCAAAATATGAGTACTTGAAGGGCTACAGTTAGATCTCTGTCATAATAAAAAATAAATAGATAGTTTCCTTACGGGACTCAATGCTTGCTTCTGTCAGGTACCCACCACCTAAATGTTCACCCTTTCATTATCAGAAGAACCATCCAAAGTTATTTTAGAATGGGTTTGCCTTCAAGTTCTGCTGCTTAAACTCATTCAAAGACCCTAAGCACATTTTATCAGGCACCTTAATTCTATTGACACGAGTGTAATTCCACATTGTAACATGCTTAAATATTTTGCAGAATCATGGCCGTACAAACATGGGCCTATAGGTGGAGAATCCCAAAACATCTTAACTCTAATATAGCTAAAATTTTATTTTAAAAAAAAAAAAAAGTAAATGTGATTCCAGATATATGCATACGTGTGTGTGTGTATAAATATACATAAAAATAGTATGAAAAATAATTATTTATTGTTACTTGCTTGGAAGGATAGATATTATATATATATATATCTGTGTATGTGTATGTATATATATGTCTAGCTGAGTTTTACAGAGGCTATATCTATTGTCTAAACACACAGTTGCCAAAACACAACTATTTTTCAATGAGCAGAATACTCACACTCCCTATTTACTTGGATAATTAGCTAAATGATATAATTCAGCTTCATATTTTTAAAAAATGAGGGGTCTATATCAAATAATTTGAGATAAATCATGGGCCACTTGAAGGACTGTGAACAATTAATAATGATAAATAGACTCCAATTTGTTGAAATAGATGCAAAGAGGTATCTAGGGAGATGCTGAAGAAGTCAGTGTAGAAACAAATTTACTATAATCATAAATGTTCTAAAAGGGGCAGCTGATTAAATGAGTATATGATATTTTTTAAAATTTCAAATGTAAGCAAAGTCATGGAGGGAAAAAGAGCAGTGGCAATCAAAACAAAGTAGCAACATGAGGTTACTTCAACTGAAATGTAAGATAATAATATGAGGAAGAGTAATTACAATCATAATTATCTTTCCTTTGTATAATTCTCTTCATATATAGTTATGGCTTAAAATACATTCAAGAACTTGAGACTGTTGGCATCAGGAGCCTGATACACAGGCTGCTAAAATGGAAGGGAGCCTTTCCCTTAACGTCAGCAGCTCTGAGTCCAGCCTTACAAGAATCTCTGGATTTGGGATGGAGTTAATGTAGAGAGTAATAGAAACTGAAATATGTTAAGGAATACAGAATAAGGTAATAATGGAAAATTCTCCCTGTACTGGTACAGTAATGGTATAATTATAATTAAGTCACGTCAGTATTTGTGGACACAGGTATGGGCAAAATGCTTAAAGTAACATTATATTGCTTAGTCTTTTTCTTCCATCATAGCATGAGTATGCACAGATCAGTGACAGTTCCAGGATTATTATTTAACATGCAGACTTCAGAAAACAAAGTAATATTTTTTTCTATGGATATTCTTCGTGTTGGAGGACAGGGCTATAGGAAGTCAAACAGCTGAGGAGAGTTATATTAAGGTCTATGTTAAAATATGGATGTATGAAATTTAATTTTCAAATAATATAGTCTTCCTGAGTCTGATGTGCTAAGCATAATAAATGAACAAGCACACCGTACTTTATGCATAAGCAAAAATAAATCAGTGCAAAGACCCTGTAATTCATCTGGTCAAGAAGACTTATTAGACAAGGTCAAATTATATAAAAATCGATCTTCATAGACTAAATCTGATTTGCATTAGTAGATAAATGTTTACCATAATTCCAAATCAAGAACAAGACTATACAGTAATTCCTTCAGCCACGCTCATGGTCCGTCATACCTAGGGACATACTGTTACTTGCATTGGCTGTGCTTGTGCTCGGCTCTGCTAAGGGGAGCTGTGCAGAAATGCTGCTCTAAGCAGAAATACATAAATCATTTTTGTGCAGCTTTGCATAAAAACTGTCCTGAGTTAACCTGAATTTGTTTTTTAATCAATTAAAACCAAGTCTAACAAAATGTATTATTTTCCTTTGTCCTTTCCTGTATCTCCACCAGGAAGGAGAGCTGCCCTTCAGTCCTTATTCTCACTTGACCAGATGAGGAATTTGACCTTATCTCCCACTTCAGAGGGCTGTCCTAGACATGGACTTCAGTTTGCAAGTAGTATATCACCCTGCAACAGACCTCCTCTTCCTCAGTTAAGTGAGCTACACTCAGTCATGCCTATGAATCTAGCCTGAAAAAGCTTTAGTAAATGGTTTAGGAAATGCCAAACTGATCTGTTTATATTTTTTTCTTGTCATTTGTTTTCTTTTGCTTTTTTTCAATCTGAAGCTGAATTCAACTGATGCTTGCAAATAACTTTGGTTGTCTTCTAATTTCTTTTGATGGATTAATAAATAATTGAAAATATTGAATTGCAGTCTTAGTTCTAAACATGTGTTTACTTTTTTTTCCCTCCTTCAGTCCCGGGCTAGGTGAAGACTGAAACAGCTTGTATTATAATTGTAGTATAATACTAAAATCCTACTTCTTAAACTGCTTTATGTTGTGGCAGAAGGCTGAGCACCCTGTTTCTAGTGTTAGTTTGCAGTTCACTGAGAGGTGAAAAAGCATTTGGTGAGAGATACTCAGGTGAGAGAATCCTTAGGTAATTTTTAAGGTGGTGTCACAGCACCCAAAGCAGCCAGACATTAAGCTTCCAGAATAAAACAACCAGGATAAAACTTCCATATCTCAAGTGCACCTTGAATAAAACTTACTACCTCTTTCACTTTCTAGAATTTTTTTTCACATTGGGCTTGATTCTGGTTTTTCCTACAGTGGCTTTACACTTGTAACTCTACTGGTGGGAATTAGAGTTGCTCTAGATTTCACCTGGCATCAGACCTCTCTGAATATAATGCTCAGTTAACAGCTGTGATCACAGACAGGCACCTACACCCATCAGTTGTAAGTCTAACCTGTCATACAATGTTAACTCTAGGAGAGATAGCACAACTTGCTCTCAGGAAAGCCAGGGGGCTAGAGGGTGTTCATCACATTCAAAGGATGAAGGTTGCTGTAAGCACCTACTTGCTGAACATCCACCTTCCAAGCTCTGGCCAGGTTCAGCAGTAACAGCTATACTGAATTTTCTGTCCTAACCTTTTAGTAATTAAAAAGCTTTAAAACCTGAATTGTGACACCATATTTCTCAATTAAATTCAAATAGCAGGGCCTTTTTACATTTGGGCCAAACTCTAATGTAAGCTGTCTGGCTGTGACACAAGCAATGGACCCATGCCAGCGAAAAACAATGTACATGGTGCTGCAGTTCAAGCGGTCTTCTTGGGAGGTTGGAAAAGCCTGGAACAGCTGCCTCATCTTAATTTGCTTACTTTTTACAGAGTCTTTATAATAGCAGCACTACTTTCTGACCTATCCAAAACATGATAAATAATTAGAACCTACCTTTAAAATTAACCAAAAGATGTAACACAATTTTACAGACCCTGGCAAACTGATGCTAGAGAGCCCAGCCCACTGCAGGAGCACAGATTTTGACCTGGTAAGTCAGGTAAGTGCTTCCTTGACAGCTTTCCCCTTTCTTTCTCCTCTCTCTCCTTCCCCCTTTACTCTTTGATTCTCTGTGATAAAAAAAAAAAAGTAAAGACTTGCTAGTCTAACTCGTATATGTGGCTTACCTCCCAGATCAATCTCCACACAGCCCCCGGAACCTGATCGTCTCACTGAACAGAGCCACCTCCTTGTGGTCTGGGAAGGACTCCATCTCCATCTCTGACTGACACTCCACAGGACGCTGTTAGGTTAAAGGTTTGTAATTAATGGAGCTAGAAATTGCTTGAGAAAAGACAGTTCTCACCTACACCCTGCAAAGTACGCCCTATGGAACAACCTCTTTGTAATTAACAGCCTCCTTTGTTAGTTGCCTAAAAGACCTTTCCCAAAGCAGAGGAATCAATACATTTCACCTGTGAAAACAGGCACCTCATATGAAATATAAGAGGTCTGGCATGGAAGCTTAAGAATATGGGGCATCTATGCTGTTTTGCTAACAGTGTCTATGCCTCCTCTTCCCCATCCCACAGGAGAGAATTGGGATGGGCAGGGTTAGAGCAGAAAAGTGAAAAAAAGCCATCGGCAGGGCTGATAACAGTGATCCCACACACTTTCTGCTGAATACAGTCATCCTGGCTACATCCATGGTGTTTAGTTATCACAGCTGCATTCAGGCTTAGGCATGCTAAGCCAAATGGCAAAGATCAGGTGCCTGCAAACTATCACCTAAGTTTTCTTTGCTTACTCTGGTTGTATCCCTGCTATATTTTGGCAGGAACAAACCTAGGCTTAGCAGTCAATACACTTTTGTGTCGCCTCTGGCACTCACACCATTTTGAAAGCATTGCTGAAACTGCTCTGGGTTGGCTAGAGAAGGCAGAACTCTGCCAGGCTTCTCTTTGAACAGTAAACCAGAAGAAGATGGGATATAGCTTAACATCAGTAAAATCCTTACAACATGGAATACATGCCTTGTACTTGAAAGGGACTATTTCAGGTCCTGGGCAACTTAGGAGTCCAATTTAGGGTCTTTATTTTATATTTTCATTGGCTAGACAGCCTTTGGAGACCATATCTGTAATGAACAATAAGATTTTATGGGTCTGTTCACATAGAAAATTCATGCCACAAAGAACCCTCCAGATGGTGACAGAAACTTTCATCCCCTCCACCCTCCAGATTCCCACTTTCTGAGCAGCCAACACAACTCCCAGAGACAAACTCTGGAAAAGAGAGAGAAAAAACCATTGAAGAGATGTAATCCACCAACAGGTGGATTTAGCAGTGAGATGCTGAGGGCAGGGCAGGTCTGGTGGGTAGGTATTGAAACCTAGTACAGGAGGTACCCAAAGCCCAGCACCAGGGTGCCTGGGATGAGCCAAGCCCTGGGGAGCTGGAGCTAGACTGTGAAACCTGAGCTCTGGTCTGGGGTCATGTTCAGCCTGTACCTGAGTTTCTAGATGAGACACCCCTTGGGTTCTCTCTGCCCTGGGAATGGACTGCAAGCTGGGATCCAGGCACCACATCAACGCTGAGTTAACTGCCAGTGCAGCGTACAATCTCTGTGTTTCAGGTATTGTTCTTCCAGATCCTCAATTCCTTCACAAAATATTTAAATAATGAAGTGTTGAGAGGATCCAATACCTTACAGGACTGTGTCCTTATCTTTAAATCCTTAGACAGTTCTTTAACTACTCCATCCAGATAGAAGCAGATCAGAACTCCCAACAGAGCCAATGCCCATCTCTGTCCTCACCCCCCCCGAACTGCTTTCCAGTTAATTTATGTGGGAGGAAAGGCCCTTGGGAACTGGCCTTTAATACCGCAGCTATAATCTGCTCTGAGGCCAGGAAAGAGAATCCTACTCGAGGATTTGATGTCTGCAGAGCTGTGTGGTAGTCATGTCTGGTTTTATATTGTCTCCGTTTTTTAAAATTGTTTTTTATTGTCTTTAATTTAAAAAGAAGTAGGTGTTTTTTCAAATAAAGAGTAAAACTGACATATAGATAATTATTTGCCTAAACAAGAGATCAGTACAAATCAATAGTTTAAATTTCTGATGCATGTTATATTTTTAAAAAAGAAAGAAGACTACTCATTTGCTTTACACTACAAGGCAGGAAAGTAACTGAAAAATTAAAAGTTAGAATTTATTATTTCCTGTTGTTCCTAAGGTATCAGAGCACAAGAAGAAATCACAGAATTTTTCACAGACTTAAACATTTGAGAGACTGCAATTGCATCGTTGAAACAGTTGTTGTTCAGCCCCATTGCTTCTGCTCTATAACACAGTGAATGAGTCCACCATTAAATGTTTAAGACAGAAATACTTTCTCTTCTTTTTTTCTTTCTTTTTTAGCTAATCAGGATCATTCAGGTTGAAAACCCACATACCTGTCTAACAGTAAAAGTTCTGTTCAGATATCTTGAGCTTCTGCCATCTCCTCCAGATTTTGTGCATGGCTGGTGTGGTGGGATGTATATTCAAACCATGTACAACAATATTTCTTACAGATGTCAAACATATGTAGTAGGAAAATTAACTGTATGGCAGGCTTAGTGTCTGTGTAAAAGTGATTTTTATGTTAAAGGAATTATCTTTTTACAGGGAATAGACAGCGCTAGTAAAGAACTTGGAGCTACAGAAAAAAACACTGTTCCTTGCTGTCACATTTCTGCTGTGTTCAGAAATCGGGACTGTCTGTGCACAGTCTTTGAAAAGAATCATAACAGCATCAAAGAATTATGTGCTTCCAACAGCAATTTCTTATAACAAAATACTCTTATGAGGCTGATTTTTGGTTAATCAATCAGGTCAAGTACATGAGTAACTCCTTTTTTAAGTCTTGTCTTATTAGATGCCAAAATGTATTACCCAATTGCTCCCTTTGACTCCGAGTAAGGGCTTTTTGCTTTCCTTCCTTTGGTGATAAACAGACATGATTACATTTCTTCACATTCACATGAGTGAGAGTAAGACAAGAAGGAGTTGGCTGGGGAGGCAAGGAATGCTTTTACCTCTGATGGCTGCTAAGTTCATGGCCTCATGTCCTTCTTGAGACATGGGAACAGTGACCTTGGCCAGATGCCCCTCTGAAGTCTCATGCTTGTTGGAACAACCTGTCAGAGCAGAACTCCAAAAAAAAAAAAAAAAAAACCCGACAACAAGTGCAATACAGGATTTTGAGAGTGACTGCAGCAACTTTAAACCAGAACTTGTGCTTTGAGAGGTGGAGTAGAGCAGAGCAAATTAGTGTGATATGTTTCCATGAGTAGATGAAGGTATTGCTAATGATTTTTCCATAGCTTCTGAGGGAACGTAGCTTGGTCTTTGAACCTTGTGTGTGATCAAGCTTTTGCTGGCCATTCAGACTAATCCTCAGTTTTCCACACACACCTTAGACCCTTTATAAGGGTGTTTCTAAACTGTACACAGCTTGCAAGCTATACAATTGGATTTCCTTGCAAATTCCTTTCCCATTAATAATTTTTTAAACAATCAATTCAAAGAGAAACAGAAATACAATTTTTGCAATATAATACGATTTGTAGGCATACATGTATTACTCGACTCTGTTGCGTGTCTTTTGTGTGCTAATGTGAAGACTGTAGCTCAACCGTGGTCTTATTCTTACACAAGAGCAAACAAACAATTAAGTGCTACATATTTGTGCATTTCCCTTGTAAGTGATTGCCTACAGTATATGATTGACAGCTATTTTATTCATACTGACTCTTAATTAATATCCCATTGCCTGTTTATACTGAAATCTTGTCCATTGAAGATTCATTTTAGAAGATTCCACCTGAAAATGTAGTGTTTGCCCCTGATAGAGTGGGCAGAAAGGCTGCTGCTGGCATCTATGCTTCTGCCCTGAGTGCCTCAATTCTCATTCAGCCAAGGAACAGAAACAAAACCTTAATCGCAAGACCCTACACAATCACACCTAATCAAGACGACACAACTCCCAAGCACGGATTATGGAATACTTACAGAGAACTCTCAAGTCACTTCATAGTGATTACATGAGGTAGGCAAATACAGGGGAAAATGAGAAATTTATCAACATGTTTGAAAAAAATGGAGCAGCTCTCATGAGTGCAATGAAAAGGCCAGATCAAAGCAGGAGCTCATGAGTCAGAACTGGCTGTGAGGACTGTGTCAGCTGGCATATTACCTCCCTGAGCACCTCCACATTTCCAAATACTTACTCTGTAAACTGTCAGCCCACCTGTGTCGGAGGAGAACCCTGCTCTGATGGAGCTCCAGAGATCAGCTTACAGAGGTGCCTCAAAGCTGACATTTGGCTCACAGCACTGAAAAGGCTAAGCCAGCCTAGGCTGGATTTTTATAAATGACTGGCTTACTTTCTGCATCTCTCTGCCACCTCCAAATCAAGAATTACTATAATCTTTAAAGATTATTTATTATTAGTGCAACCAGAACTCCTGTTTAGAGACCAAGGCCACCTGGCACTAACACAGAACAAAAGACAGTCCTGACTCTGAAAGTTTACAAGCTAAGCATGTTCCCTGGAAATGGGAATGGTCTTCTAAGTGAGTGAATATCAAGTTGGCTTGCCTTTCCCCATGTAAATCTCATGCTCCAAGAAGAAGGGAAAGGGACACATAAATTATCTGCTGTCCGTCAGTGGTGGTATTCAGCAACCATTGCAGCTGAAAGCAGTCAAATCTGCTGCAAGAATGTTGTACTTGTGGATGAACTAGAAAATACTAAAATGCACAACTTGGCCAACATTTTTGCATATTTACAGTATTCAGATCTTTATTTCTCTGAGGTGGCGAAGGACATATGGAGAATAAACATAAAATTTAGCTCTTTATGTGCAAACCATTCAATTTTTATTTCTTTTTGCCAATTTAATTGGAGCAGCAGGTTTTATACAGTCACAGCTGATAGCAAGTGAGTCAGTTTGGTCTGATGTTTGTAAATCTTTCAGAATCACTCTAACAATTATGGATTTTACACCAGCAATATCCTTGGACAAATTATTCTCCCCAGTCTCTTTTCCTCTCTCCTCTGACCCCATCCCCACTCTACTAGCTATTGCAGTTTGCAGTGAGCTGCTCTTTCTCTCTCTCCTTAGTCCTGACATCCTCTTCTACTGTTTCTTTTCTCAGTGTCTCTCTCTTGTGGGGTGCCCTTCTCACTCTGCTTAAAAGTGTGAGAGTTCTTAGACTGCAACTAAGTTGATAGAGGTGTTTTCACAACTTGCCGTGAATATGAAATATGCCTTTGCTTTTTGGTTTCTAACAAGATATGGGTAAATAAAGTATTTGCATTATTTTATCTCAGTGCTCAGGCTTTTCTGAAGCTTTCATTTCCTAATAATTGTTCTTTCAGTTTTCTATAAACAGAATGGTATTCCTTTGGGACTGTGACATTATCTATATGTCAGCAGACCATATGACTCCAGCACCAAACAATGGAGATTATGGTGGTATTAAGCTAAAATAAGTTGCAAATAAGGCGGTATTTCAAGTCTTATTTGAAAGTATATGTCTGCTTTTGTATTTTTATCCCATTTTCCAATGGCTGATAGCACTGGAAAAAAAACAGGTAAATATTCCATGCAATTGTATGAATTTGTTTCCATTATTCATTTCAATATACTAACTCCTATTGCAACCCCTTCAGATCCTACTTTCTCCAGAAATAATGCTTAGACTTTCGTAAAGGTCTTGAATTTAATTGTAGATAAATTTATAGAGCAAGATAATTGTTGAAATGGAAAACAATCTTAACTTCAAAGAGTTATCTCTAATTATAAATAATATGTTTTAAGTTTCTGTGTTTTACCTGAAATTCAGCTGCATCTCAAGTTCTAAAGGTGCAAAATTGTTCCCATAACCAAATGAGTATTCAGTTATTTGATTTCTTCATGCAATAATTCAATGACCATGACTAGGCAAGTGGTACTGAATGGCTCTTCAGCTATAGCTCTGGCCAAGCAATCGAGTTCAGGTCAGATGTGCTCCAGGGGATGCCCTCAGAAAGAATTGCCACGGACCTAGCATAGCTTCTCCATAATCTAAGTCAAGGGAGCAAGAACTTCTACCACCCTAACCAGGAAAATAAACAATATCATCAACATGGTAAAGCTCTGTATTTTATCAATATTAAATTAAGTGTATGTATCTACATTTTCAGTTTCCAATATGCCAACGTATACTGGCAACTGAAAACAGCATCAGAAGTTAACAGGGTGGAAGCTGAAAGTTATCTTTTGAACTGGAGGTCATTATGACAGACAGAGAACTGACAAGCAACTACATCTAGTAAAAGCTCATGGTTCGAATATTTTGCTAAAATGCTCAGGTACTGAAATGCAAATGCAGCTCTCATAATTAAGTTTCAGATTTTAGCATTCTGCTGAGATAAAAGGTCCCTATTTTCACACCATCTGCAGACTCAATAAGACAACCCAGCAACTCTCTAGTGTCTGATGGTGTTTTGACTGTTTCCCTCCCAAGAGCATGAAGATAACTTCAAGCTCTCTGTATCTCCACCATGAGTGACAACAGCACCGTCAAAAAAGCTCAGCTGAAATCTGTTGAATGTTCATTGGTGAAAAGCAGCCAGTGAGTAACTGTGACAGGCATCACGCTAGTCAGCAGAGAAAAATACCTGAGAAGTTTGCAACCATAGCTCAAGCTCCTCTGATTAACATGCCGCCAGTAGCTGTTAGACTGCACCCAGCAGTACTCCTCAACTCCTTCTTGAAGCTGTACCAGGAATGGATCTAGAGCAGAAAGAAAGATCTAGAGCAGAAAGAAAGATCTAGAGCAGAAGAAAGAAAGATAATTAAGGGAGCCTCAGTTCCTTCATGAGCCTTGATCCCTTCTAGTATGGTGCTGGAGCTGCTTGTGATGCTGTAGTAGGAATTAGCGCTACCTGCTACCATCTTTCTCTCCAAGAAAGACCATCCCTTCCCCCACAGTGGCCACGGTGGAGCTAAGGGTCAGGGCTGTGCTCCCCGGGAGGAGATGGAGCTTGTTGCTTGTGCTAGATAGGTTACAGAGTACATAGATAGAAAGAGTGGCTGTGGTGTAATAACCAACATTGATCAAAGGAGACTATGAACTATAGGGTTTTTTTCTTAAATGAGAGTTCAAAAGATGAAGCAAAGTTCTGTAGCATGATTGGATTTTGCAGTCAGGGTCCTTGAAGACTTAGGAAATGCTTAATATAGTCCCTGCCTAACAAAACACGTGAGTGACAACAAAGATATTGCTTGCCCACGTCTAAGGAAAGATTCCTCCACTGTGTATAACCCCCTTCTCAAGCAGAGACACATAAACTTCACCACTGTATGTGCAGGGCAGTTCCCAGCAAACGGCTTCATTTACAGGAAGCAGAGTCCCTCTCCTCTCAGGCTGTGCGTGGGGGACCAGGGCTCAGCCTTTGCCATGCAGCTGGCACTTCCTCAAACATTTCTAATGAGGTGAGAGAGGCAGAGCAAATCTATGAAATAAAAATTATGCCAGTTTTATCCTGTAGTTTTTCAGAATACCTTCACTGTAATATCAGCACGCGCATTCTGTGCTCACAATCTCTGATTTAAAGCTTTCTTGGTCAGAAGACTCCCTCCAGCCCTAACCTTTCTTTCTCCTCTCCAAGCCCTTTTTTTCCTCTCAGTCCAATTCAAGGACCTATCCTTCAGTGTTTGTCATCAGGCTCCATCCTGTATCCCTCTGTGCCTTCAGGGTGTCTTCTTTTTCCTCTGTTCCAATAGATCCAAGGTCATTCATTGCTCCGAAGGGAACCTGGCTTTTTTTTTCAATCCCCAGACATCAGACATCTCTGAACCCCTCTGTCTATTCCACTGTCTATCTTCCTTCATGGTTCTCTCTTTCAATTTGCAAAACCTTCACTCTATCAAGTTTTAAGGAACAATATTTCAAGGGAATGGATAGGAAATTCCCATGCCCATAATTAAATTTCACAAGTAGGGCTGTGCGTGCCTTAGTGTCCACACTGACAAATACTTCTCATAATGAGCCACAGCTAGTACAAATCAAGTGACACAAAACCTGAAACGATTGGAAAGAAAAGAATGTGACTCAAATACGTAGGACCTTTCTTTTAGCACAGAGAGCTTTTCATTGTTAAAAATATGCTTGAATACAGCATTCAAAACCTGAACAAACTGATTAACCAGAGACCAAGTCAGTAAAGGAGTGGCGGTACTCTGTGTTATCATGTGAGAGGCCCTGGTCTGGGAATGACAGAGGCTGATGATAAGTGGCTGCATCATGGCCACGATGCCACAAGTCTCTGTGGAACAATACTGGCTCCACTGCCCTTACTTGGCAGCTGCACTCAAATCTCTGCAAACAAGAATTACTCCAGATACACTGAAGGGATCTCTGGTGCATCGCTTCACTGTATGTTCCTGTCCCCTTCTATTGTGCTTAAGGACCTCTCTACCAAGGAATGGGCACAGAGACATTGCTTTGCCACTGGGAAACATGTCTACTAGAAAGCAGTCAATTTGGTTGTGCCAGAAAAGGCAACACATCTCCTTAAGAAAAAGAAAGGTCGTGATGATCAGATACAGTGTTGGAAGTGAAAGGGCAAAATACTATTCAGACCAATTAAATTTTCCACTTTAAATTCCCCTGAGTAATACTTTGTGTATGAACTCTTTGTGAACAGAGACAAGAGAAGGAGACACAGTAAGTCCTTGAAGTCCACAGCCATCCCTGTGCCATACCATCTGTGCATTTCATGAATTCCAACCTATAGAGCCGGCTAGAAACAATGCCTTGTTTAAGAAAATAATAATAAGAAATAATAATCAATAGATAAGTCCTGGACCCTGCAGTGTCTCAGCAGAAGGATATTATGGAACCAGTCACTGGCTTTGCTCCCTTTACAGATTAACCTGCTTGGGATTAGCTTTCTGTCCCAACGCCTGTATTATCAAATGACAGCCTCAACCACACCTTAATAAGAACATATGTACATCTTGAGAAGTACATGACAACCTATATAGAGATTAAATGTGGTTTTTTAGACATAGCCAGTGATTAAGGTGGGGTTTTATGACCTTCTTATTGGAAGGAGCCAATCTGTAAGAAAGCAGTCTGCGACACTAGCCCTAAAGACAAGGCAAGATATGATGCTGTAAACCAACCCCCATTCTGTTGCTGTATTATTCAAGGAGCCCCATCAAATTATTACCATTATTTACACCCTAATAAAATGTTGAAGTCTCATTCAGGTCTCAGGTTCCATGGTCCCTCCACACACACCATGAAACACTGCTTTACAGCTGATGGCAAAATGAAAACAGTTGGGAGAATTTAACAGAATTCATAATGAATTCTTTTCAGGCATATGCTTGTTTTAAGTGTTTTCTTACAGCTGCTAGTATAGAAAAAAAAAAAAAAAGACATTAAATATACCAGGAATTTCATTGTCTTTAAGTAAACAAGATGGCATAAAACCAATTTTGGTAATCCTGGGTTACAGTGATGGCAGTAGCACCGGTCCCTTCCCAGGGTGGGGACAAGACCCTTTGTCCCTCCAACAAAACAGGATGGAGGATGGGTATCCCAGCTATGGTACTGGTCCTGCCTACCCTGAGGTTTTACACATATGGTAACACTTTGTACAGGTGCTTGTAAACATGATAAAATTTATGACTGTTTCTCCTTCCCAGGAAAACAGAATCAGAACTCTTACTTTCAGACAAAATTCCTTTTTTTTTTCCTAACAGCTGCAACACTTGAAAATTTAACTGTAAGCTTTTTAAATTCTGATTTTCAGAACTGAAATGATTCCCAACAGTAAGGACACGCACTGCTCTTTTCATACACTGACATTTATGCATATGTGTAAGCATCTATTCTGATACCTGGTTTTGCTAAAGAACGTAGGAGGAATATCTTATGTTGAATAGCAGCTTTCTCTTAACAGAGAAGCAAAGACTGCTCCCAAAAATCTTATAGGCATTGGAGTTATGTAAGTATTGATAATTAAATAACACCATTTTATAATCTTTATAATCTTGATAAAAATAAGCAGGAAGATAAATCTTATTAAAAAAAACAAATATCACAAACATAGTTAAGGCCTTTTTTCAGTCATCATGGGAAAAAAAATACCAGTGCTCCCCTTTTTTTTATTTTCCAAGTTATTTTGAATTGTTAGTGCTAAATCTTTATCTACAATTAATGCTGACTTAATAGGCAGGTTACAAAATATATTCAGGGCTTTAGCTTGATTTCGGAATATGAAGAAAGCTTAAGGAAAGCATGGGAAAAATATGAGGGAGTAGGTCAGAAAGAGGTAGCTCCAGGATACACATTGAACCCTCTGATTGATACAGCTCTCCAACAGTATCCCCAAAGGTCTTGCATCTTTGCACAGTGTGACACATCCTCCAGCCACTTTAGAATTTATTGAGACATCATGAACAGAGGGTGAGATACAAGAGAGGTTATTGAGATTCTTACCAAGAAAGAAGGCTAGCAAGCCAAAGAACCACATTTGGATTATCTGCTCTTATGTCAGGTCTGACTGGCACAGTGCAGAGAAGGAACTTAAACAGCAAAGGACTCCAGGCTTCTGGTCCCCAAACCAAGGAACCACACTTCTCCCTGAGCGCTGCTGCCAGGTGGTCCAGCAGCAACAGAAAGACCTAGCACAGCAGCATGGCTTTTTCTGGCTGCTGCAAAAGGAGAGGAGCTGGAGTAAATTTTTAAAATTAAATCCAAAGTATAAAAAGGTCTAGATTTCAAATGTTAAAGCTATATGTTCCTCATGTGCTGACCTGCACTGTACCTTCAGCCCCAGATCCACCAAGTTCTTGTTCATGGATTTGAGAGCAGGGCTCCACACAGCCTGGAAACCAGGCTCCGTCTGAGGCTCATTGGTAAGCAAGTGAGATAAGGGTTTGGAGGATGGTCACACCATCACCCATGCTTATCAGAAACCGTTCCTGGCACCACCTGAATGTAACATTGGCATAGTGTGAAAGCCCAGGTTCCATTAAAGTCTTGATTTGGATCCACGCATTGGAAGAGTAAGAGAAGACCATAACCATCTCTGCTTATGAGATGTTCTATGTTGCAGCCAGCAGCTTCTGGCAGACAAGTATCACACATACAGTGTTCAGAAGCCAGGGTTGGCTTCCAGAGCTGGACAACCCTTCTGCACTCTGCTGCATACTGTGTACACACCAGAGCAATAGTGAGCAGCTTATCAGAGAGCATCCCATGCTCTGTCTTTGATAACCCTGAACCAGATGGAGAACATTTCTACTTTGCAGGCACTGTAGGTTGCTTTGCCTGAAGCTGATCCATGATAAAGTAAAAAAACAGTATGCAAGATGCTAC
The DNA here is from genome assembly GCA_033124195.1 of Coracias cyanogaster. Classification (NCBI taxonomy): domain Eukaryota; kingdom Metazoa; phylum Chordata; class Aves; order Coraciiformes; family Coraciidae; genus Coracias; species Coracias cyanogaster. The sequence continues at coordinate 24,558 of JAVSBS010023176.1, forward strand.
TGACTAAAAATGGCACTGACTAGGATCAGAATACAACCACATACTGGGTGACCACCACCAACATACTCACCGCATGCAACAGATGACATGGCTCCACATGCAAACGTACTTCAAATACACTAGGAATATTGTTTCCTGATGAGATGAGGGTATGATCAGTGCAGATGATGTGGAAGCCTGCAAGGATGGCACTGCAGACATTAGGCACTAGTGTGTTAATGGTAGAGTTATGTTAAACTGGTTGTCCAGCACTGACCTTGAATAACTTCCTGTTCGGAACATTCCTTGATTGAAACAGTGTATAAGAAAACTTGTGTCTATTAAAAGATAAAAACTAGTAACCAAATTTAATTGCTTCTACAGCCTTGTGTACTAGGCATGTTTATCTTAATATAGCCAGGTATGAATCCTACATCAGGTGGTGTAAGAGGGGAGAATAGAACTGATGGAGAGTGCAGATTACTATACTACAACAGATTTTACTGTCTTCTCAGGAATAAAATACAAGCAATATCCTCTACAAGTACCTGAGATGCTCTGCTAACAGATACAATTTGCAAGCAACAGACCTGCAGGAGAATGCAGCAGATGAGCTAAAGCTCTCCGGTTTTAATGCAAAACACTACCTCGACACTCACAGTCTTTCCTGCACTCTGCCTGTCCAGGGGAATAACTCGGTCCTTTAGGCAGCTATTCAGACCATGTGTTTCCACCACAGTGACCTTGCCATCCTAAGTTTATGAAGAGAACCTAGTTTCTCAAGAATATGCCTGGGAACCAGCTAGGTAAATGATAGCCCAAGGCAAAGCCACGGGCCATTAACCCCTGCAGGTCACCTTATCCCTACAGGAAATGCACTGGGTCAAGTTCACTGTTGCTATTATAAACTCATATTGGAGAAAGGGGTTACACTTCTATGTTTATATATGTCTTCCATTCCCATGTTTTTAATGATAGTGGATAGCTTTTGGCAATGCTTCTATATTATACCATGGAGAGATGTAAAAACAAGTTCTATTGTTATATTTGATGCCAAAGACACAGTGGATTTTTAATGTTTACAGGGAAACATTTAAGATTCTTGGTAAAAGAATGAAAAATGAAATGATACAAAAATACCACATTAAAAAGACTCAAGGAAATTACATTAGGAAGAGAGACTGTCTCTTTAACTAGTGTAAATGATCACATCTCTCTAAAGCCAAAGGAGCTACATGAATCCACACTTAGCTGCAGAACTTAGCCAGAAGTTGAGGTTGAAACACACCGAAGTATAAATTTTGTGTTTGTATCACATACCATCAGATGGAGAACACCATATAAAGTAGCAATTTGACAAAAATACTGCTAAATGGGATTTATGTGTTCATGAAAACAGCATTTTAAAGTGGTGGCCAAATCCTCTATTATTGAAATAGCTCCCAGTCCCACAAATTTTAGACAGGTCCAACAGTTTCTAGCCAATACCAGGTGAAGGTTTTCCAAGCAACCCATGGCAAGGGGAAAAGCCACTAGTGTAGCTATGTGGGGTGGAGCAGCAGGAACTTTGCTCACTGTAAAGTTTTTCTTGTGCTGATACAAATGGTAGCCCCACAGTTCAAACCTGGATCCAGAATAAGACTATGCAAAAGGTTCAGGATATACAACTTTTAAGATCCTCCTCAACAAAATGAAAGGGAGAACAGCGAAGGTTGAATCAGAGCTGGGTTTATGTGCTTTGTGCCTGCCTTCTGAGCCTCTCTTGAAACATATCAAAGAATTTCAACTTTCATTAAAGAGCAGTCCTTAGCTGTCTGAGAAGTACACTGAGGACATGAGCAGTTCTTCAATCTCACTGCTTGCAGTGGCTGCTTGTTTCCCTTGGGGTTGCAGTATCTGTATCCAGCCTGAAACTCTCTCTACCTTTATCCTCTCTTCCCAGAGGTGGAGCAGGGATCACTGGTTTTATGATGCCCCTGCAGTTAGCAGCAGTAATCCCTTCCATAAAATCATTTCCTAATTGAGGACTTGCACAGGAACAGCAGATTTAGGCTACTTCTCCACAGACTAAAGGGAGTTCAAACACTCTTAGCTCCCATCTCCAGGACAAATCGGTTTGGGGGCATTTAACCCCTTCATTTTGAATGTGTGCTGCAGTTTAGCAAAAGAGTGAAGATCCACCAAGCCACAGAAAGTGGCCAAGAGCACATCTCCATACCTAGTAGTGTGTGTGATGCCTGAGATGCAGAGCCCTCAAGTGCAGTGGCTACTCCTCCAGCAATTCCTACTCTTACCCAGTTACAATAATAAGAAATACAGGGACAAAATTTTTAGCAGGGCCTGTCGTGATAGGACAAGGGGCAACAGTTTTAAACTAAAAGAGGGTAGATTTAGGCTACATATAAGGATGAAATTTTTTACGGTAAGGGTGGTGAAACACTCGAACAAGTTGCCCAGAGAGGTGGTAGAAGATCCATCCCTGGAAAACTTCAAGGTCAGGTTGGATGGGGGTTTGAGTAGCCTGACCTAGCTGAAGATGTCCCTGCTTACTGCAGGGTGGGTTGGATTAGATGACCTTTAAAGATCCTTTCCAAACCAAACCATTCTGTGATTCTATACGTACAATGCACAAGCAGCCCTGTAGCAGCCAGGATGTTACACTTTCCCTGAAGTAAACAGAAATTTTGCTGCAGTAGAGAACTGTGGAATTTTATTCATTAATACAATTTTGTGTCAAGAGATTCTCTCGATGTCCTTCTGCCCTAGGGAAAGGAGCATAGATGAGCACAGCTTCTTATTGCAGGCTGAAGGTTTCACACACCCAAAGGAAGCTCCTTCCTGACCGCAGTCAGGTGCTTCACTTTTGGAGAGAGCTCAGAGTTCAGATGGAGCCCTGTCTCACACTCCCAATTTATGAGTGTAGGTGGCTCCCAGACCATCACATGGATTTGTTTATATCCCATTTGGAGGTGCCTGCCTCTCCTCATGCACTGTATGCAGTGTCCAGATAGCTAACACGTAATTCTGATTTCCCTAAAGAGTTTTAAAGTTGCGCAGGAAAACATACCTCCGTCATTTCCTCTTTCCAGAATACTACACTTTGCAGCTTAATGTTCTTTTAATGAATTTTTTAGGTGCAATACAAACATACAAACATTTTAAACATATGGTAAGAAACTGCAAAGTAAATATAATTACTGTAGCTCTCACCAAATGTAAAGCTTTTTTTTTTTTACTGTTAATTGACTAAAAGGATTTGCAAGTGCTGAAAATAAAACTTTGGCATCAATATTTAATAAAATACAGCAATAAGATACTAATCATCTTATGGGATCAAGTAGCTAGGTTTTAGGTCATATGATATATGATCAACTGTACAACTCCTGATGATGATTGCTCTCCAATTAAAACCTAAGCCAACATTTAAATAACATGAAAGTTCTGGGTTAGACCAGAAAGAAAAGCTGTTATCTCCATTCACTTCATTTACATGTTATTTTGAGGAAAGACCAATTATGTCAGTGAAAAACAATTATACTTCATGACCCTGACCTCTGTGAAGACAGAGATTGGTGTAAGGCAGACCTCAGAAGGAAAACCCTGGCAATCTCCTTAGGAGGGCCAGCCAGGAGGAGCAGCATAAGGCTGCCTGCTATGTGCCAAAACCAGGACAGGCAGGCAGCAAGCACAGAAAGTTTTCCACCACTTGCCCTCCCATGGGGAATGCACAGTCATTTCATGGCACCAACCGCTCCAAAGGAGGTAGAAATTAAGTAACTGGGGTACCAGACATGTTCTCTTCTCCTACTCTCACCTTCCTACTTGCTTAGGGAGACCAAGAGAAAATTTTTGCAGAATGGGAATAGAAAGTGACCATTATGGCTGAACCCAGGCCACCTCCAGCACATGGTCCAGCAGAGAAGAGATAGCAGCAGGAGGACTGGACAGGTCTCTTGCTCGCAGCATTGCTCGCAGGTACCACAGCTAGGATTAGGCCTTGGGGATTTGAAAATGCTGCCATGTCATCTGATTACCAAATAGTGGTCAAATCTCACCCTCCACAGTTGCACATACAATAAGTGGTGCTGTTGCAAAGTCTTCCCTGCCCTGTGGTGCCCACCTCTCCCCTCTTCTCTTTGCCTGCCTCTCCCCTCTCTTGTATTTGCCACCTTTCTGGAAGAGATTTTTTGTTATATGGAAACAGTAGCTCTCAATTTCCAATCACTAGTGCCTCAGTGCTGCTGCAGTACATAACTGTTACAGTGAGAGAAATAATCATTCTTGGAAGATGAAAAAGAGCCTGATAAAAAATATCTTTTAGTCTTAAAAACTATAAAAGTTAAGTAAAAAAATAATTTGAGAGAAGTAGAATACAGTTTGTTGCATATTTGAATCACCGATACTTGGAATGCTCACTCCAATTACTCGTCTCCTGCAGAGTCTTCAACCTATACATTTTTTTAATATATATATTACTAGCAGTTTTTCATCTGACTGTTGAGAATCTGTAATGATCACATTTTTCACTTAAAATACAAACTTCTACTGAAAAAATAATCTGGTGGGTAATTTTCTTTCACATCTGTGATAAGAGGTGTATTATGTATTTGAAGTTTGAGCCAGGGTTTTCCCTTGCTATGTTTTTCTCAGAAGAGCCAGCAAGGAAGAACGGTTCATTTTACTGCTCTTCAGTTTTAAAAAAATGAAGTGGGTTGACCCATCATGTGAAGCTGAATAATTCAATCTTTCTGTGCTTTGGCTAGGTATTGCTACAGCAAGAGGAATTCAGATCTCCCCACAAACAGTCCTCTAATGATAGAGAACCACAGACCAGCCCCAGTGGCAGGGGAGCTCTACTTGGCCCTAACTCAGTCTGACATGTTTAATCCAGGCTATAATTCTTTCATGAATAAGATTAGAAATCATGAAAGTCTGAATCTCTGCCCCATTGCACCAGCTTTATAGTGATTTAGCTGTGCCAGGTTTACATGTATTGTGTCACACCACAGAGACTGGGGGGGGGACAGGATCAATGCTAGATTTTGCCTGTCTTCATTTTATGCTATATTTGTTTAGCCTACAAGTCCAGCCCACATTAAAAAAGACCATTCATAATATCCATTGTATTTTCAGTTTTATTGACCAACTATTTTAATTTGCAATTAATACAATAAAGAAGGTCAAGCATCAAAGGAAAAACTCTGAAGGTGAGAGTCAGCACTTATAGCATATACAGTATCTTTAGACACTTGAACCAGAAGGAATTTCCTTCCCTCTCTTCTAGGTCTTCCAAAGCCTTCACTAAAGTGCCTGGGCCCCATCCTCCACTCATGTCCATCAGTACAAGCTCAAGAAGGTCAGTGGAAGTCAGGCCAATTTAAACGAGCCTAGAATCTGGAAATGAGAAATACTTTCCTTTTATACTGTTAACAATAGTTTAGACACAAAAACTGTAGGTAACAGTTTACGTGAAACATTAGACTAAAAAAAAAATCCCCCTGAATGGAATGCTTATGTGTTGCCTGTTACATTCCTTATTATATTGTCAGATGATGTCAAACTAAAATAGCTCCAAATATATTTGTTTGATAATTATTTTCTGCCCTTCTTTTATGAGATCTTACTCTCAAACAGGTGATGTGCTTGTTTTCCTCAGATGGGTGTGATAGATCTGACACAGAGAATATTATAGCACATGGCAAAGGAATTCTGCTGCTCTTCAATGATGCTTCTAGGTGCTACTGATGTAGCTTTGTCTTTAAAATGTTCAAGAAAAAAGCCAATAGTGATAAAGAATCACATTTATATCCCTGTATTTAGGTTTATATCCCTATTCACAAACAATGAGGACTTTGTATCTTAAAACAATAACACACTTTAAAATGTGAGCCAAATATATACTTTACCTAGAATTACTACATAAAAATATTATCAATCATCCAACAATATGAGAAAATGTCACCGCATTCATTTAAAATAGCTATTTGTGAAACAAGTGTTACTGTGTTTTGCTTGGGGCAATATATTTCTATGCTTTATGAAATTATTAATTCTCATTAAATTCTAATGATCCTGTCTGAAAAGACCAGAACTAATTAACTGCTCCATTAAAGTTATGACTTACTCCTGATGAGGCCTGTAAACGTTGCTACTTTGTTAGGCCAGTGAAAGTTTTCTAAGCTGTAACCCCTAGCCTTACAAGGAAACGTCCCCCATCAGCATCTTATTCCATAACAGTAAAATTACCAGATCCTAACAATATCCATGTAGTCTTTGAGACTTGTCTTACACCCTGAAACAAATATATTCCTCCTTTTACAACTACAACAACAAAAAAAGAAGCTCATACTGGTGAGAAGGATCTGCAGAACCTGCATCAGATAGGTGATGTCCAGTTGGGGCTGGCACTGGCCGAGCAGCAGATACAGTGTCCTTCCTGCCAAGGGCAGCTCATGTGCTGGTTCCCTCTAGGTTAGCAGGGAGAGTTTGCAGTGTCCCACTGAAACTTCGTCCTTGTGACCGTGTGATTCTTTACAGCTGGCAATCTGTACTGGTGCTGGACCAGCATTTTGGCAGCCTGTTCCTGCTTATGCCTGTATGGAAACTAGTTATTTAAATCTCCTTGAGGATTCAGGCTGAAGTGACTCTGTACCTCTGTTGTCACCAGTAAAACTGAAATAACTTTGCTACCGCAGCAGAAGGCTGTGAAAAATGACGACGACCACACTGGGATTAATCCAGTTTGCACACTGGGATTAAGGGTTCAGCACAAACTGATAGTTTTAAAAGGTCATATGGTCACTTCCATAATCAAAAATAGTATATGCTTGCAGATCACCACAGCTGCAAGAAGTGAGTTCCCTGGCACAAACTAACATTAGGTAGAATTGCTTGGGCAGCCCTCAGTACCAGAAGGATCAAGATCACCAAGAGTCAATGAGACATCAACTTAGTCCCAGTGAAAACAAACGAGGAAAAGCATTAATCAGAACTGCTATGAAAAGCTTACTGACTTACACAGCAAGCAAAATGCAACAGCTGCATTCACAACCAAGCAATGCTGAACAAATAATGTACTAACATTCAAATGTGAGAGAGATTTTAAATCTACACTTGTAAAAATCTCCCATGACATGCCTGTATGCTCATTTGGCCAAAGAACTGGAATAGAGTTTATCATTGCTACTCCAACTCTGACCAAGAGTTACTCAAGACAAGTATCAAATGTTTTAATCCATCAGATAATAACTAAAATAGGGAGGTATTAGTCAAAGAAATCGAAAAATTCATTACTTTTGTGAGCTGAGATCACAGTTATTACAAAATTTACATACACAGAATATATTATTTTTAAAATTATTTGCTCAGTTTCATTATTAAAACATTTTTCAAAGTCTAACTGGGTTTTTGTTGTTTGTTTTTATTTTTCAATATTTACTTTTTCTATGTAAGGGCTGAACTTTTCGAGAGAAATTAAATATTTCTTAACAATTCTCCCCAGAGAGCAAACAAATTTTTGTAAACATTCCACTCCTATCACTCCCCAAGAAACACCTCAGTTTGCATAGGCTTCTGCCAAAAACTGATACGTTGGAAAGGATCAGAAGTTTGATTTTCAGCCTAAATTGGCATACAGTGGTTGGAAAGGATCAGAAGTTCGATTTTCAGCCTAAATTGGCATACAGCATATTTCTACTCATTATATGGTAATCAGCTATTTAAGCATTGAAGATTGGCTGAGAGTTTTGCATGCTTCTCTATAATAAACTAATACAATCTGAAATACTGACTGCTCTGGAAATACCAACACTTTTTCTTTTCCTGTCACCCCTTTCAGTCACAGCTAATAACTAGAGATCAATTCTTAAATTTAGCCCCTCATTACAGCCACTTGGAAAAAATTTTGCCAAGGGTCTGCAGTGGCAACATTTGATAGCGTGGGCATTCCTCACACACCTCACGCTTCTCCACGTTCTTGTGGTCTCCACACATACTGGGCACCCCTAGGAAGGCAGCTAATGCATTTGTATGAGGCAATCTCCCTAGGTTAATGGTCAAATGCACTTCGGTCAATGATGTGCAGGAGGCATGGTCCACATGGAGGTCAGTAATGCTATTTTGGGCCCCGAGCCGACTGCGCAAGGAAGTGTCTCTAAGTGAGGAAAGGTCAAACGACTTACATTTTCTCATTAGCAGAAGCAGCAATAGGAGCTAAAACACACTCACACCTATTGAGCTGGACCCTCTGTGCAGGCAAGCACCAGGCACAGTCCCAGGCTCTGCTGCTTCCTGGTGGAGGCACCAGGGTCGTTCCTGGGGGAGACCTAGCTCCTCCACCCATGCCAGCACAGCATTTCCACCACCCACATACTCCCGGGAGAGCTGTGCCACTTGCTGAGAGCTTCCAAAATAGCAACTTCCCAACCCAAAATGTTAGTTTGTGAAAACATTTGCAACCAATTTTACAGTTAATTAAATACAGATTTGCTCTAGTCAGTCATTTGTTCTATAGCTTTTAAATCTTTTTTGGTTTAAAGTTCAGGGGGTTCTTTCTAAGTCATGTGTAAATAGGTTAACTGCAGCCCTCATCTTCCTTCAGTGTCTGCCAGTAAAGACAAACAATTTTCGAACACCAAGGCCTAACACGGATCACAACAGTTCAAGGTGGGACCAGTCCCATGGTGCTGCCAGCAGGGAGCCCCATGCCATCAGTATGGCATCAATTCCTCAAAAATGTCCATAGTAAGAGATTTAAGAAAAGATCCAAATATTCCACCAGTAAATCTTGCAGAGTAGGTGATATATTTACCGTCACCAGATATTTCAAATGGCCTTTCTCTCACATATGGTCACGCTCTACATATCCAAAAGTTACACAAACTAGATATGCCACAAAGCTTGAAGCTATCCTCCCTTCTCTGTTCAGAACAAAGGTAGAAAAATTATATGACACAAAATCATCATTCATTTTTTTTCTCAACAAGACAAGAAATCATTATTCATGCTTTTCTTTAAAAAATCAGTATTTCTGCTAAGAAATAAGTTGTCACAAGAAAAACTGTCTTATCTTGAGTTTCAAGCCAGCCTTCTCCCTACTTTGGAGCTCAGTCTTCCCAACAAACTCCATTTATCTGTCTCCCAAGCAGCATCTCTTATGACTCTTACCTTGGCTATGCAAACAAGGAAATCTCAGTTAAAATTAAGCTCCTGCTCACCAGGGACCAATTATTGATTTTACTCCTTCCTTTACTCTATGAATAGAACAGATGGGATTTTTAAAACATGTGAAAAAAAAAATTGACCTATTAAAAAACAGCTACGGTGAATGGTAAATACCAATACCAAAAGACAGACATGTCTCGCCTCCATTTCTGGTGACTACTATAATTTTGTTCAGATATTAGTGGTCTACATTCACTGAATAAGGTCACAGAAACACAACTGTGCCTTGAAGAACAGCTGAAAGCACAGACATCTTGGCAGCTGCTGGCACCTACTCTCAGTGCTAGCCCTGGACGAATGAATTTTTCCTACAAAATCAGAGATAACCAACTGCATAACGTGCTAGTATGTCCCAGGAACAGGCAGTAGGTGCTACAGGAGCTGTGGGCTGTCCTTTGCATAAAATAACGGCCTTTTTCCCAAAATGAGATTTTAGCCCCCCTCTTTTTAAACCTGTGTGATGTGAATTTATGTCCAGTAAAATTAAAAACCATCACATTAACCCCCAGTTAATTGTCTGCCTGGTCTTGAAAGCAAGCAGTGATTTGTTTATTACTACAACAGATAACTAGCAAAACCCATTTATGCATTAGAATCACATCAGTGCCTTAAACTGACTTTCAGAAAAGCTTTCCTAGGTACCACACAGTAAAGTGACAGTTGGAAATTTCATGTCTGATGTACAGAAAACATGTTAGTCTCTAGTACTGTCAAACTGTTATTAATATTATTATGATTATTTAAAAAAAAAAAAAAACACACCTCTCTTAAATTTCTTGAAACAGTGATATCAGTATCACTTACCGTCATCTGCTGCTATTCGTAGGAGACCGTACTTAGAGAGTGCAGATGCCAATAAGCGTCTAGCACAATCCGTACAGTCCTGCCTGTAACAACCACCAGGATGAGACTTCCCAGACCACATCCAAGCACTCGGGGCCAGAGATCACTTGTCAGTCATTACGCACGTCGGAGAAAATGCCTCTCTGAAAGCACTATTGCATTCCAGCATTTTTCATTCTTTGATAGCATACCCTAACAGCCACTTGGTTTTTCAATAGATGTTGTCCGTGTTCTGCAAAAAACACCCTCTTTTAGGCAAACCTGCACCACAGACTAACAGACCAGAAGTATTAGCTTGATACAATCACATCAAGCTGAGTAAGTCTAATTGCATGTACAGCAGCATATATAAAAAATCCACTGCATTCAAAAATCTCACCATAATCTTGAAATAAATAAAAATCCACGGCCCTGTGCCACATATGCATAACTTGGCAGCTTAAATAAGTCCGAGTCCTATATAAAGATGAGACTCACAAACTCTCCTTCTTCCTCTCATTTCAGAGAATCATAGAATGCTTCAGGCTGGAAGGGACCTCCAGAGGTCATCTAGTCCAACCTTCCTACACAAGTAGGGACATCTCTGCCTAGGTCAGGTTGCTCAGAGCCCCATCAAG
>JAVSBS010023176.1:35254-47117 GCA_033124195.1 Coracias cyanogaster
ATAGGTCTTCCCTTGTTGACTGATGCAGTCACTTCATTGTAGAAGGCCACTAGTTTGGTCAGGCAGGACTTTCCCCTTGTAAATCTGTGTTGACTACCTTGGATTACCTCCCTGTCTTCCATGCGCCTTAGCATGTCCATTTGAAGTGTGCAGGACTAGGCACGAGAGAGTCATAAGGAGGGAGGATTACCCTTCGTTTAAAAAAACCAAACCAAAATAAAACATGAAGGAAATCTGCAGGTCCTATACCCAGAACAAGTATATTATGCCATTCTCATAAACATTCATTTTTCGAATCTGCCCCAAAATTCACCAGAACCCATACTAGTTTTTTCCTGAGTTTAGGCACTGTGTTCAAAGACTTAGAGAACAGTTACACGATAATTTAGTAACATTCCATTGTTTTAAATTATGAAGTTAGATTTGGCTAGTCACTGGAATCTGACTGCCACCCTTTTAACCTGGCATTAAAAGTTAAAAGAAAAGCCATGGGCTTTTAACATCTATTATCTCCCTCCTTCCCACAAGGACAACCCGCAGCATGCCTGCCAGCTCAGTGCCCATGACTGAGCTTCCCCAGGTGCTTCCCACTGCTTCCCCAGGTGCCCTTCCTGTGTGGTATGCTCCTGGCACAAGCAGTTGTCCATCTCCCGTCCACAGCTGACTTTCAAGGCTAGTTGCTTTCTGCACCAGTAAGACTTATGACCTCACATATGACCACTTTCCTCTTTGACATTTTGACATCATCATCTAAAGGCTGTTGTTATCATGGCAGGTTCTTTAGAGCTGGAACAAACAAACAGTACCGTTTTACTTCTTAGAACGTACGTTCTGGGGAAGGCAAAGGATTTGTGGCCAGTCACTGTACAAATCCAAGGAGAAGGAAAAAGTATATAGAGCTTCTGGCTGAAACTGGCAGAGATTGCAAGTAAAGGTGAACGAAAGCAGTGATACAAATCAAGAATAACTGATAAATGGAGTATCAGGTAAATGGAGAAGTTTTTTTAAGAGAAAAAAAAATATTCATATTGCCCACAAGCTGATGACCAAGATGCTCCCATGCAAAGATTATATATTACTGAAACCAACAGAATGGGAAACACAAGTCTTAAAAAATAAATACCACACAGTCAAAGACAGGCAAGCTCCCTTACATGGTCTACCCAACTACACAACAGGCCGAGTAATCAAGCTCAATCACCTCTTTGCTTCAGCCATCACATATAGACGAAGAAGTAGACTGTGGTCTTGCCACAGCTCACATAAGCTGCAAAGATGCAGCAGTAAAGGTTTTGGGAAGTGGACAGCACCCACAGTCTCAGAATTTAAGGCCTAGGAGGACATCACTGCCTCCTTCCAAGCATTAACCTCCCAAACCCTCGCTTCACTTCACAGGAACCTGAAGGGGGGCAGCGGGCTACACTTTAAGCAGGAAATCCCGGTATCTCGACTTTTTATTGGGAGAATGACCAGAACTGCTGCCACACAGCGATGGCAGCTGAACCATTAAGGGCTGTTGCATGCCTCAACCTTCTGTTTGCTCCAGTGGTGCTAGTGCTGCTGCCAAGTACCAGCTGCACTGAATTCAGCATAAGATATAGCAGCAACAGCTATTTCCAGTCAAAAGCTGGTACCCCTCATGAAATAACCCTAAAATTTTCAGAGTTCCTAATTTTTTTGCCAGCCTCAGCACTATCACCAGAAAGTAAACGAGGTAAGGTCAGATGATACTGCCAGTCTCAGGGGATTCAAACCAGCTTCCCAGGAGAACATCCTAATCATTGGCCCTGCACTGATCTACAGGGGTTTCCTCTTACATGAAGCCTTTCTTAAAGCACTTAAAGAGCTTTCAGGAGTAGCAAAGTCAGCAGAGGTGTGCTCAGGAGATGCAGCTCATCTATGAGCCATGAGCTCAAGTCCATCAAATAGGACTTGAGGCTTCACATCTTCAGTAACAATTCCACCTTTAATTAGCATCTGCTGGAGTTCACTGGTTTAGTCTGATAAAGACAGGTGCTCAAAAATGTGAAGAAGGCTGCAAAAATTATTTTAACTGTTTTAATTCCTGTTCAATGGATAAGAATTCTATCATTCTTCAAACACAGCATTAGTTTCCGAGTCCTTTATTATTTTGGATTCAATTTTAATCACTGAAATAAATTATTACTCATTTTAAAATTACTAACAGTTTTAATGGAATGCAGCATAAAATACTGTTTCCTCTTAATGCAGACTATTTTTTTTCAGTTTCATTGTTTTCAAAATATTAATAATATATATTAATCAGAGACATACAGGGCTCAAGTTGTTGAACTAATTTTAAAAACTTGATTTTAGAATGATGCAATTTATCTTTCTATGAATCTGATTTGCCAAGAAAACATGATAAAAGGAGACTTTCTACAAAGTATCTCCAGGACTCATTCTGGCTCTTTTGAGTGCATTTTTATTGCTAATAAGTGTAAGGTATTATAGCTTAATTTAAAATTAAATAAGCACATACCTGCTAAAATTAACATGGAGTGTTCTTCATCAAGCTTAATTTTAAAAGAAAGGGGTTTTTTACTTTACTTTTAAAAGCACAAGAAATCCAAACTGTAGACAGCATGCAAAACCATATTCATTCATGAGTGTGGTATTTCTAATGAGAACAAGTAACATAATTCTATAGTTATACTTTGAGGTTACCTTTTAGCAAGTATCCCTTCCCTTAAGACCAAAACTGTGTCTGCAAAAATTTATCACTAATTTATGTTGACATTAACAATTAACACAGTGTCATAGAAATGTTATTTGTCATATTGTCTTCAGGTGCTCTGATACCAAAATAAAGAACAAAATCTAGTGAAAAGACTGCTTATTCTACTGCTCTTCAGTGTGTTTTATGACCGCATTTCTGAGCGCTATCATATAGCTAGACATACAGGAGCTAGGAAAGGTACTTACAATTTATTGCCTATAATTAATTGCACTCACAATCGTTTACAAGGAAAAAATTGTACCAATAAACTGGAGACCTTTTAAAAAGCACTGCATATTACTTCAAAATCATAGGCTTCTTTAACAGGTTCACTACTGCACTTTGGCTAAAAAGGTTCTTGTTCAGATAGTGAATTCTCCGCCTGGGCCGGTCCCAGGTCTCCTGGGAGCCCTGACTGCAGACTTGCTTCGAAAGCTGCATTCTTCAGCAGCGTGGTGTTAGGAACACCCAGGATTTTGTGCGAGTCTCGGTATAGCTGTGGTCTTGTGATTTTTTTTTTTTTTTAAAGCTTCAGAGCTCAGAATGAACAGATTACTGGAAAAATTCAGCCTCCTTTTAACAAAATTGACTTCCAGCTTCACTGGAGAAAAGGTTGAAAAATTATTTTTATAAAATCTTCGGCATGCAAAAGGCAAATAAAACCATGGTTTTTGCCGTAGAGATTTTCTAAGGTGTTATGTTGGGTTTCTGTCCTGTTTCATATTTTTAATTCTCAACACTGAGGATATTAATAATGGGATTTTATATCAAATGTTACTGCAGAAGAGCAGTCACTGGTCAGAACCAGGAGAACCTCTGCAGGTTAGTAGAGCTGAGTTCCTCCTGCATCCTTACTCATAACCCATGCAAAACCCATGGCTCATACAAATCGTTGGGAAGCGGGGTGGGGATTAAGTATAGCGAGAGCTTTGTTTTGGTGGACTTGCTCAGCAGAAAGCAAAATGGTACCTAGGATCAAACTCACTCAAGAGAGTGAACTGAGACAAAGCAGGAAATGTGTTTCCTAATGGATTTTTGCCTGTTTACTTATTTATTTTCCCTTGGTTTTCTTTTGTTTGTGTGTTTGTTTTTGTCTTTAATCTAAAGTTATAATTTATTTTAAAATGTGATTGCTAACCTCCCCAGTGCAAACCCCGGGCAATGTCAAGCCCCGCACTGTTGTCCTCTTGAGTCTGTAAACAGACAGAATTAAACAATAGCAGCGCTAAGTGCGAACTTTCTCCATTCATCTTAATGGACTGTTAATTATGACCACTTAAATGCCCACAGTGTTAACCCTTTCACCGCTGACTGATCTTCACCCAAAAGAGCAGTTTATAGACGTTGATTTATCCACAGGTGGGTAGATGTAAAACTCATAACCGATATACAGTTAAGTGGACTAAACAATTAATAAACTTGTGAATATAGATTATATAGCCAGATGAAAAATCTAATAATCATCTCCTGAAGTTTATTATTTTCGAGGATTCAAGCAAAATTATGCTTTCAGTGTCAGTACTACAGTCTTTGAGGGTTGTAGATATTCAAATAGGATGGTTTTGTAGTGCATTCGAATGTAGCAGAAATGCTGGTAACGTGTAGTCAATTGATTGACATGGCATATCCTAAGTGATGTGGGAATATGTAACGTTGGGATACAATAAGGCTAGCTAACTTATTTTTAACTTCAGAAAATTCTACACAGTTATATGAGAAATGAAAGATAATTTTTTTAAAAAGACAGGTAAATCTTGCAAAAATTTCTCGAAGCTGACAAAATTTATATAAACTGATGCTACGAATGGGATTAACAGATACTACAAATTTAATCACTTCGGGGAGGGGGGGGCAACACAACCAAAAATCCCAGGTTTTGAAGAATGTGACAGAACAGAACGATATTTGGAGCACAGTCCTGACAGAAATTACATTTTTAATATTGCAGGTACCACATAAATAATAATCACCACAAGTATTTGAATTAAATCAATTTTGTGCTACTAATTTAAGCTCTTCAGAAGATCTAGGGCTAGTTTCTTCTCTCTTGAGCAAATGGTTCTGGTATAATATAGACAGCCTTAGATTCATAAAGTGTCTCTTGTTCCCCACTGGTATCACTGGCTCTTTGAGGACAGACTTACACCCAAAAGAGACCGTGTCCATTTCTTCTGTTCACACCACAGGTTTTTCAGTGGTTCCTTCTGTCAGTTCCTACGCGTGTTTCCTGCTTGCACAAATCCCAAATGCAGCCAAGTAGATACATTATCAATGCAACACTTACCTACAATTTTTATTTTAATACCTGCACTACAGTAGCCCCCTGGGGGTATGGGGTAGGCTGGCTAGCACAGGGAAAAGCAGGAGTTCACAACATTTACAATATGCAAGCCCCTCTTACGTACTTTCTCAACCTGTGCTGGTGGTTACAACCACCGCCACTGCAGTGCCACTGGCTACCCTTGCAATGCAGATACTCATTTTTGCAGTGTAACTCTTGTTTTCAGAACACACGAAGCAGCCAGTACACCACTCCACAATGGTTAGAAAACAACAACAGCTCTGCCAAGTAAAGCAGCTCTGAACACAGAAACCATTTTCCAAAACCCTGAGAACCCAACAACTATTTGTGCTGAAGCGTGCGGTCTGTTTTCCCCATTCAAGCACTTTAGTGTATCAATATTTTTTTAAAATAAGAAGTAGTTCTAAATGAGCAGTCAGGCCCATGTGGTCAGCACATAACGCTGGCAAGAACAACAGTACGTGGGCCGGTGCCTTGGGTCTACCACCACTCTCGAGACCCCCCTGATAGTTACCATAGAGATAGTAGGAGCCACAAAGAGCTTCGATCACATTACTGGCTGGGAGGGGGTCAATTTGTATGCGCGAGCCCTGCTGGGATTGAAAGAATGCAGAGGAGGACAGGAAAGATAATAGAGAGAAAAATAAGTGAAGGGAGAAGACAAGAAACGAGAAAAATGAAAGAAATAAAGGAAAGGGGAGGGAGGGAGAGAGAGATGGGGGGCAACCAAAGGGAGTGAGGGATCTCAGGAGTGAAAAAGCCAGCAGAGAGACCAAAGGGAAATGAAGAGAGGGAAAGCAAGTGAGAAAATTCATCTTGCGCAGACAGCATCCGTGTCGCTGCCCGACAGGAAACGCAGCTCCAGAGGAGCTCAGCCAGTGCACAGCCGGCTGCAGGAGCAGCGGGGATCAATGGATGGAGGGACGGATGGAGGGATGGAGACATGAATGCCTGCAGCACCTGACCCATGCCAGAAAAACTGCTCCAACCACACAGTGGCATAAGGAGAGGGAATCACGGGGTAGGGGTGGGGGGTTGCTTTCATTTGCCCACAGGTTAGCAGCCCAAACATGGCACTGACTGAACAAGTGCCACAAAAGCAAACAGGTTTCTTTCTCCTTTGGACGCCTCAACCCAGGGCACTGAGGGCTCGGTGCTGGACAGGTTTTGCCTCTGAGAGCTGTGACTGCCTGGGCTTGGTGTGGCTGAGCTTGGGCAGCTGCTTGGGGTCTCCAGGAGAGCCACAGCAGCCTCCACAGCCCCAGCTGCTGCGTGCTCACCTGTATTTACCCTGTTATATTGCTGTGCACACCTTCAAAGACACTGGAAGGCCTTTTTAAACTAAGACAACACCCAGGTCCATACTCCAGAAAGGCTGAGGAGAACACTTTGAATGATTAAATAAATCAGCAGAGTATTCAAAATACGAGACCCTGAAATAATAACTTCTGGATTTCTAAGTAATGGGCATATTGGTGCAAAAATCTGCTATTCCTCTGCAGGTTAGTAACAGCAAGGACAAAACCTGCTTGTGTCTCCAGAGGAATCCTAGCAACATCACCCCGGGGGTGGGGGGTAATAGGATACAATGCATAACCAATAATAGTTACAATAATCTTATTTCGTTGTATGTTCATTAGCCCTGTACCTCCCAAAAAGTACGGGTAACAAAGAATGTCCTCTTCAGTGGTCTCATCAATGCCATAGTGCCACTTCGTGCCACAGCAGCTCACCTTGCAGGCCTTTGCAGCGCATGCACAGCTTCACAGCCTCATGCTGGTACTCAGCTTCAATACTGGGATTTCAGTATGTCAGCAGAGGAATGTCCCAAAGGCCAGCAGAGCAGCAGGCCGCTCTACAGTACCATCCCCTCATGGCTGAGTGACAAAATAATTTTTCCTGGGGAGAATGACCATCTGCTGAGATTTTCTAAAATGCACCTTTTTTCCTAGCAGGAGCATCAAAGTACTCCTCACCTTCAGAGCCAGCCCATGAGATTAAGACACCATCCCCTACACTTTCTTCCAGAGAAACAGATTTAAATATGCTCAGTGAAAACTAGCATGGATTTCAGAGATCGTCTCCAATTGCCAATAGCACCCACTGGCCCAACTGCAGTATCACGTGCTCAATATATTACACAGACCAGTCCAGAACAGATTATGAAGGTGTGGGTTTTTTTAATGAATTTTGTACAATTCTACTTCTCAAGCCAACTGTCGAACTGACCATAAATTAGATTTCTCCCTTGCATATTATACCCAAAGACAAGTTACCCCTGAGATCAACAGCATCACCTTCGTGTGAAAAACACACAGATGTCTGAGTAACAGTAGAATTACTGAAGTATGTAAAAGCCTCCAGAAATGCTGTAAAACAGCTTTTCCATATATAGCAATGTCACAATTTTTAAGTCAAATACATTGTGATTTTACCTTAAAAAACCTTCCAAAGGGTTTGAAAATACTTCTGGTTCAGAGGAATACACTATTTACATAAAGCCATAAACTGCAGCACAAAAATGGCATGTATAAAATAGTGCAGTGCCTTTGTAGGAAAACCCAAACAGTTTTATGTACAAGCTCTCAAACTGCCCTATGCATTAGAGCTTTTTTTTCTTTTCTGCAACTTACAACACAGGGTCATTTTGAAAAGAGACTGTGTCAGCCCAGCCACAGATAAACTCCAAGATTTCAAAGGCTGCTTCCAGCCCTTCCCCTTCCCTTATCCCCACCACACCTGTAGGGAAGGGATCTTCCAGTGAGCCACTCCAGTAGCTTCCATCCAAGCCCAGCCCCAACAGCCTCAGGCTGCTGAAGTCATTAAGATTTTTATGAACATCTACCAGCCAGATGAGTCCTCATTTTGAAATCCCTTACAATTTTTTTCCACTACAAGAAAAGTTTCCAAAAGCTGGGTAATAGGCCCCAAACAGTTCTCTCAGCACAAATGTGAACAGGAAACTTAAAAACCATCCAGCAGGTAATTTGTACAAGTCTCTTAAATCTTGAAAACGAGGCCATTCATTTTCTAATAATAAATCTTTACTGCAGCTAATCTTATCTTCCTTCCACAATAAACTCCTAATTATTACCTTTCCAGCCAGCATATCTGTGATTTTAAAAGTGTGTGACAGCAGTAAAAGCAAGCGCTGGATTTTAGGACTGCAAAAAGGAAGCACTCAGATTAGGCATACAGAAGATCCTTGTTTTTTAAGGTCTGAACAACATGATATAACGGAACAAGTTACAAGCTGGGAGTGAACTATTCATACTAGAGAACTCAAGGACAGTCATCGCTGCTTCTGCGCCTGATGGCACTAAGGGAACTCGACCTTCTGCTTGATGGGACTTGTACTGCCCAGACAAAAGCAAAAGAGGAAAAGTACTTTTTTTTCCTTTTTTCATTTTAACTTACACCCAGTCAAACCCAGAATCCATCACTAATACTAAAGGTAAATTAATAAAACATTTTTGCAAATATTTATCTAAACCTAGAACTTTGCATATCATTAATTATGAGTTTTATCTCTCATTTATAGTGGAAGTACCTCGGGGATGGCAAACCTGTGAGGCCAAATAGTACCAAGCTCAGTGCGTGCAATGGCACAGACCTCTTCTGTATCACTTTCACTCTGCTGAGGCTAAGCAGATTATGGAGAGTATCTGCAAAGCTAATTTTTGAGTTCCCGAATATTTATATCACCCAAGAAAAAAACAGCGTCAGATAAAGTATGCCCTTAAATAAAACTGAAGATCTGAATTTTTAATAGCAGCTACTTGTCACTGCCTATTCTCAATCAAGCTATAGAAGAAGAGTTTAGGGAAGTGATCTGAATTTGTCTGAGAAGACCAGAAATGTTTGCAGGGTATCTGTAAAATGAAAGGAGACCAAAACTGATCACTCCAGTTCTTTTGCCATTTTACTGCATTTACAATCATCTTTTAAACAGTACAATGGATTTAACTGCACTGATTTCTTGAGAGATATATTTATAAACAGAACCCAGCTTGTTAAAACAATTACTCCTTGCCAATATATGCACTACTCTAACAAGCACTTAACAATTGTTTGCAAAGCCTGGTGCAGCAATGACCCAACAAGAAAACAAAATAACCAGAATATCCTGTTCATCCAGTGTAAAATATAAAATCACCAGTCCCTTTGGCCTCCGTTATTTGTAGGGTCCCAGATATTCCTTGTCCTTCTGGAAGGCATTGATTCCCATGCCTTTCCCTGCCTCTTTACCTATTAAGATGCAATCTACCTCTCAGGTTTTGTCACCAAGGCTATAATGATGGTAAAGGAATATAATACTTAATAGCGAAAAAGTCTGAGCCCATCTCATATAACAATGCTTTAGGTGTATTAGGGCAAATGAACATTATGAATAAAAGCTTTATTCTTTACAGGAAAAATATTATACTGTTATATTAAAATTATATTATAATATTATATATTCCTGTCAATACATTTCTTTCAGGCAAAATATATTTTTTGAGTCATCATTAAAAAGACATTTTTAAACTCATCTGCTTTGGTAAGGAGATAAATTTATTTATTTATTCTATTACTCCTACAAAATTTATTTGCCCTTCACATTTGATGGACAAAATGCAGAGGTATTTCTCCTTAGTCCTTCTTCGCACCCCGTTTCCTCCCTGGAACCCTACATACCTTTCCCACATAAATCGGAGTTTTGTGACATTTAAATGCAGTTCCTTAAGCTTTCAACAAATTTGATACGGCTTTCCTCTGTGGGCCCTCCAGCAGTCCCCAGACTCCCAGTATTATTCAACATGGTTGAAATCTTCCTGTTTCTTAGATAACACTAACAATTTGAGCTGAGCATTGCTTTCATTTTTAGAGTAAGACCTGCCCATTAAGAAGCCAGTGCCTGTTTTTCTAGGTTATTGTTTCTAGTCTATGCCTGTTTTTTTCTCACAAACACAAGTTTGAAATTTTAGCCTCTGATGGAGCTTGTGATTTGCATTTTGGCAATTTTGCTCACTCTGCTTTTCACATATACTATTCTTTTGAGATTCCTACATGCTCCAGTTGTAAAAAATGATAGGAAGCTGCTTGCCTTCATAGTGCCTTTTGATCCAAATAGTCTCAAGAAATGCTACACAAACATCAGGATGCCTATGAAACAGATGCTAAATATATTTTAAAGAATCAATCCACGGGGGAAAGTATGGCACTGAGAAATTAAAGCAAAAGTGTTCAGACAGAGAAAGTAAAGCTGTAGCAAGGTACTGAAGTAATCAGGAACTACATATGCAGTACTTCAAAATTTCCTTGAAAAATTAGAAACTTTAAGAAGAACAATACAGTTCTCAATAGGAACCTTATGCTTAACAATTAGGATTAGAAATGCTGCCCAAATTGACACTAAAGAAATCAGGAAGTGAACAAAATCATGCAGTTCTGCCTTGCAATCCAGTTCCTTAACCTTCAGACAATTCTCTCCAGCCATCCCTGCGTTATTTTTATTAGCTGCCTTTGGCTTTTTAAAGTGTGTTGTTTCTGCTGAGCTTATCTGCAAAGGGAGTAGGTCCAAAGTAAGCAAAGAGCAGCGAGGAAATAAATAAATAAATAATCCCAGGGAAGGAGCCTTTCTAAGCCTGTGCAGCTGAACCACTGACTTATTGTCTCGGCTCTCACTACACGCTCCCCTTCAGTCAGTTGTTCCCGTAAAAAAAAAAAAAAAAAAAATTAAAAATTCTTTTTTTAATGTGGGAAGGCCTAACCAGCATTGACAATTCTTAGTAAAAAAGGGAAAGCTATTTTGCAGTTATATGAAAACAAAAAGCATCTGAAATCAGCATGTTGTATTTGTTTTCACCCTCAGTTTGAGGGGGGGAAGAAAAAAAAAAGAGAGAGTGAAAATAAAGACAGCTGCTAATCCATTTTAGTAAAACTGGAAAAAAATCCTGGGGATCTTCTAAGCCTAATTTCAGCCTAGAGTGATTTTTATGGCCAAACAATGAATCCTGAGAATAATTGGTTCATATCATGAATAGACAACAAACTCTGAGCCCAGGTCCTGACCCAATTTTCAGGGCAATCGGCAGGAATACCTCCTTTGACTTCGGTGACAGTGACAACGTACGGCATCACGAAAAATAAAAAAATATTTACAAAAGCGCTCTGGGTGAATACAGACCGATTGTTTGTTTACGTTGCACGAGCTGTAAAAGTGTTTTTTCAGCATTACATGTGACTTGCATCGACGCAAAACAAATCAATATAAATCGTGGGTAAAAACCAGCACCATCTCTTAGAGAGGTACTAAATTTCCAGACCACAGTATTCAGATGATGATTATTTACTGCCATTGTAGGGAGATGAAAGGCTGCGGCGTTCCTTCCAGTCTCATTGCTTCGTGCCAGCTGAATCCTGCGAGAGGGATGGTGTCAGAAATGGAAGGCTACAGTAATGTTAACTATGCTGTTTCCCTCCAACATCCATTTTGTTCCAAAGAAACACTTGCCAGAGATTAAAATATTCAAGATGGCTGTTTTCTGCACCCTTTCTGCGAGCTCTACAGTTTTTTCGTGTTTCCAATATTCCGGGTCCCCGCCTGCATTAAGGCTACGAGCATTTTATTCCCCATCCTCTCTGCCTCCCGGGTCATTAGATACTGGCGAAAGTTCAAAGGAGGGATGCGGGAAAGCGGCCTCCTTTCCAGCCCGGACAACGCCGCGCCGCTCCGGGCGCCGTTCCGGCCGGGTGCCTCCCTCGCCCGAGCCGCGGCCCGCCCAGGCGGGGATGCGCCGGGCCGCCCCCGCGGCGCGGCACCCCCGGCAGCGTGCACC
>JAVSBS010023177.1:0-25636 GCA_033124195.1 Coracias cyanogaster
GGGCAAGAGCTTGTACTTATCTGCCAGCACCTACTTCAGCTTATCTGAGCGGCATCGCCGCACTGCTGGGTACAAATGCTGTGCGCAGAGCACGTGTCTCCTGCAAACTCCCATCACCTCAGTGAGTAACCTCTCAAGAGGGAACAATTGGGATGGCAGCAGCACCACATGCTGCCTACACACTGCCCAACATTTCACAAGGGAAGAACTATGCATAACACTTCAGTTTTAAAGAATGTGATCTCAGAGACATCAATCTCTAATGAATTTCCAAAGGTATCCAGCAAGTAAGCGGCACAGTGAGGCACCCACTCCAGGCCCAGTGTTTTGGGAAGACGTTCCTCAAGCGTGCCAATATTCAGTGACACTGCTGGGCCCACACTGCTGACAGGCAGCAATCAGAAGCTTATTTACAGAGCAGCCTTTAAACACTTAATCTGAACTAATTCCCCTTCTCCCCAGATTATTTAAACAGGCACTCACGTTGAATTCAAACAGCTCCCATCAAGTGACAGAATTAGGACCTGAAGAAGCAGCTCCTTGCTTGAAGCCAAATGTGGCCGTTTCATCACTCAATTCCAGTCTTGCCAGGAAGGTAACACAACACCCTGTCTCCAGCAGCATCAGCTGGCCCCAAGCTGCCAAAGGAAAAGCCACAAGGGTCCTACCAGCACAAACTGGTATGGCAGCTAGACACCTCCACCATTACCAATTTTCAACTAAACTAGTCAGAAAAAAAACAGGAAGGCACTGTTGAGTAAAAGATGCCTCCAGCCTACTTGTCATTATGGACAGAAATGCCTAGAAATACTGTGTATCTCTTCAAAATTAACACCAAAAGGAGAAGACAACTATTTCAACCTCTGGTGAGAGGGGGATGTCACGCTTCCATAAACTGAACTCTGTAAATGGAGTTGTCCATCCTGAAGGTGGGCAGATGGATTGGTCATATGGTTCACTTACCAAAGGCAGGGGCCTAAATTGGTCTCCTCCATCTACACTTCTGCATTGAAAGTTTTGATGCTCATAGTGTGAAGTATATATAGCAACCACATTATGACTGTGCTGACTACCATGTGAACAGCTTCATACTTGAGACTTGAAAGATACAGCTACAACCTTGCATAGCTTGGACATGAATTCAAGAATCTCAGGCCTGATTTCTTAGGTAGTTTAAAGCTTCCACCCACTAAATACAATGGAAAGTTGTAATTGATTTTTCAGGATTTCTGACTCAACCACACATTGTCTCCACTCATTTTATGGTACATACTTTTAAAACTAGCCATGAAAAACGTACTGCTCTTAAGGCAGTACCACCTACAGAATGGAAGCTCCAGACACACGTCTCATGTGGTGACAGCCTCAAACACATTCGCTCTGCAAGTAGCTGTGGACATTTTGAGACTGCCTCCGAGCTACACTCCTTATTACCACGTTCCTAAGAAGGGTGCCATTCCCAAAGATGCTGCAGAACAGAGACATGAATGTTCTTCAGCAACAGCACAGCAGTCTGCAAGCTTAGCTTCAACTGCAGTTTGAGACAGCTTGCACAAAGCCAACAACCACTGCACTGAAGGAGATGAACGCTCGCAAAGTCACTTCTGCCAACTCTACTGTAGGGGTGAGAGTCTCCAGAAGAAAAACAGCCACATCCTGATCCCTGGTGCTACATGATAAATTAATTGATGTTTAAACACTATGACACTAGAGGCATTTTTTACCAGCTCTGCAGTTGCCCTCAGTGGTAGGCAACAATTTTCAGTTCAGCTGTCATGAGGTCTAGAATGTGTATTAAATAATTAGTCCTCTGGTAGTTTCTTTTGGCTAGGAAACAACTGAGAAGAAATAGAAATCATCCAGCAACAAGAAATACATAGAAGCCAGCCATCTCCAGAAACAGCTGCCCATAGCATATTACTTCAACCTACGGGAGTACAGTGATTTCTAGCAGGAGAGAAATGCCTTTCTAAATATCTAAATGTCATATGCACTAATGAAAAGTCCAGGACAGTGCATCTGTGCCACCCTCATCACCCTCAGTCCACCTCAAACAAGCTGCTGGAGAAATGTATTGTACCAGAGAGGTCTACAGCTGTCAGTCTCGCCAGCAGCTATGTTCTCTCACGCCGGGTGGCTTAGCACACCACGTGCTCATGAGCAGCTCATCTATAACTGGTTTGCTAGAACAAACAACGAGCAACCAAATGTTTCCACATACCCTTAGGGCTTCCTAGAACAGTTCCAAATATTCTGATATCTACGTCAGGAACAAAACACACAATTTATATCCTAGGCAATCACTGAGAAAGGGGAAACATGCACTACAGTAGCAGGCAATTTTGATGTATTCTATTTTACAAAAATTTTCAGTCAGAGAGCTCAAAGGTCATGAATAGATTTTCATATGTTTACAGACAGCAGCAATTTCAAGCTCTGTAATTTTAAAACGGCATGTCAGTCTCTCAACTTCCAGCTGTTATTTCAACATTAGATAATGAACACAATGCAAAGGTTACACAATCACTTGAACCAGCTTATGCTGTAGATCCAGTCACACAAATCATTATTAAATTCTAATTATACATATATTATTTTACAACTCTTATTAGAACAGCAGGGCAAATCCTCTTTTATAAAGAGATCAACAGTTTAGAAAAAGAGGCCAGAAAGGTTATTCTTTTAATGTGGCAGAGAGTTGTTCCTCTCTCTCTCCCTCCATCATCTAACCCACTGCTGATTTATGAGTCTCAAGAAACAAAGCTGCACCTTGTTAACATCACACCAGTCGCTGCACATACAGCTATCAGCCCATATTTTGGTTAAGTGCTTTATAGATCTCCAACATATAGACATTGATGCCTATTTAAAATAATCATCTTTGATCAGAGGAAACAAAAAAAGCATTTAGGCATTTAGTGGTTACCCAATGTACTGTCTGAATATGCTCCTTTTTCTTCTTGATACAACTGCTTTGAATCTGAAGACACCCTCCAAAACTCAAATAGATTGCTCCTAAGGAGAGCATTGTTATCTAAAGCTTTGCAAGACATCAGGCTTTCATACCATAGATTTTCATTTTATTTTATTTTAATCTTGGACCAAAAGAAATGTAATCATACTTTTATCCTGAAAGCAAGTGAGCAAAATCACCCAACTGTGAAGTGATCTCAGGGAAATTTTGGAAGTGCACAAGCAAACTACACCATTAACCAAATAACAAAAAGAGCAATTTATATTTTGCTCGTGCCTCTCAGTTTTTCTCTTTATTCCCAGGCAGTGCAAAGTGTTACCCTCTCTGGTTTATTCTGCCCAAATCCCGCTGTCAGTCACACAGCATGTAACCTCAATGGGAATTGAAGAATCTCATCCCTGAGACTCAGCTTTGAAGCAGGACAGACCAGCAACCTCTCTTTGTGCAAGAGAGATCTCCTGTGGTGACAGCAATGCTACCCTGGCAAAGTGATGTCTCTCTAATCCCCAGTGCCTCCTCAGCCAGCAATGAATTTCACACTGGGAAATTCCATGCTTTGACATTAAATAATTCCAGCTGGGATTTTCAAAGGGTAAGAGATAGGAGTTCAATCCCATCACATTCCAATAGGAAGCCCTTAAGATTTGGTTTATTTTCTTTTTAAAAAGGAAACCCATATTTCATTCTCATTTCCATCCCAGTTTCCGCTGGGAGATGAAATGCAAAGCAAGAAGGAGAGGGCAAGAGCAGTGCAAATGGAAGACAGACTTCCATGAGACTGACAAATGACACCACCAATTCTTGGGGACATCAGTTTGCAACATATGATACAAAAAGGAACAGATAGATCAGCACATTCGTTAATGTTCCTGGGAGAAAGGAGGATCTGTGCTTTTGTCTGATTAGTCTGACTTGCCACTACGGAACCAAGCAAACGTTCCACCAGGACAGTAGATAATTAAAGCTCAAAGGTGAACCAAATCAGCAAGTTGTAGAGGGAGGAACACATGCAGAATCAAAATGATGCGATCCACTTATCCAAGCATGTCAAATAGGGCCTCGGGCAGGCAGAGCTGACAGGACAATAACCCGCTGCAGAGCAGGACCTCAGCAGAGCAGGTGCCATCAATCACTCCTTGCTGTCTCACCAAGTCAGTGAGCAGCACAAGTTTCCATGGGCTTTGCCACTCTTACCATTGTGTTTAGAGGATTTGAGTTTTCCCCCATCCAAGCAATGCTAAGCTGGGCTTCTTTGCAACCACTTCCTCAACACATGCTAAATGATGAGTTTCTCCTAGCTTTCAGATCCAGAAACCTCTATCTGCACTTCACAGACCTGAAACTCAAGGCTGGCTGGTTTGTAGGGCCTGTTTTCCTCCTGTCTGGAACAAGGTTTACCAGTCAGAGACTAAAGAAAGGGGCATTCATATTCATACAGTTTTCCATTTGCTGCTAGCCCTCAATTTTGAAATGCAATAGGGAATTTAAACATGATACAGAGCAGCAACTTTCATCCCTGCTAACCCACTCAAATTAGTTAAGAGTCCTTGTACATCTCAAAATTCACCTCTCTGAGGGCTTAACTTTGCTTCTCATTTACTGCTCACAGCACTTTGTTGATGGTAAACATCACAGAGTGAGAAATAAGGATGTAGCACACAGTATTTATTTGTTCAAATGTATATAACCCTGTGGCAACAACCAAAAAAATCCAGTCAATGTGAGAAGGGTTAAGACAGAACAGATGCAACCAGAGACTCTGGAGAACAGCTTGCACGGAAGCAGGGTTTCTTGTGATTACTTCTGTCTTGTAGCTCTTAATAAGCCACATCACAGCTGACATCTCCACCAGCTATCTGCTTCCTTATGTAGATAACCAGAAACAGAAAAGCTGACATGGCAATTATATTACACACACACATGCTACCTAACAACTCTCACTGCTACAACAGCACGAGCAATGAAGAACAAGCACATTCTGAATCCTCATCTAGGAGCTGACACCAATTCTCAACGCAACCACATTTGAGTTACTTGGTTTAAAAACTGTTTTTAAAAGTGCTCATAAAAATCAAGTAACAGTTGCAGCACATCTCTAAGGTGTTACGATAGAAAGAACCTGCACGACGAAAAAGAGCAATAAAAGCATTTCTCAACTACTGTTTATTAACAAAGCTCTAATCCCCATCACACGGCAACCCAGGAGACTTTCAGTGCCCACCTATTCCCACAGCACATGGCACCCGAGCAGTGTGACCCCCCGAGTGAGGAGATTCTCGGGCAGGGCTCCTCTCCTGCCACCTCCATCCCCGAGGCTGTTGCTAAGCGACAAAGCGCCGCCAATATCTGCAAAATCCTCCAGCTCTGCCCAGCCCCAGTGTCTCAGCCCTGGTCCCAAACACGGAAGCCAACGGGCCACGGCGACTCTCTTGTAGCCCTTGATAATCTTGCTTTTAAGTGTGAAGCAGCTCTTGTCAAGGAATTCAGGGAGCCCTGTGATCATAAAAACTGCAGATAAAAAGGTAATATAAAGACTATTACATTTCAAAAAACAGATAAAAGGGCAGAAGGGGAAATTTTGCACATCAGACCAGAAGCGCTCACCACAGCAGAAAGGGGTTTAAAACACAGGAGTTGACAGGTATTTTTGTTTCCAGTGAAGGACATGGGTTTCCCAAGGTTCCCGTTGTGACCGAGCAAAAGTATAAGCATTAGTTCTCAGGTTCCAGCAGCATCTGTAAAAGCAGGAGACCAGCATCCTTTCTGCAGCGATGCCAGAAGCAAATGTATTGTCAAAACTTACAGATACAGACTGACAATATAAAGGCTTTAAAAACCAGAAAGATCAGCTTAAACATCCACCCATGCCGCAGAAGAGGGAAACCTGAGGAGTGCAGGGCCATGTTAATCAACGTGTGCTTAACAGCAGTTCAGCCCCCATCTCCCTCTCCACATTACTCTTATTGATACAGATGAGGTTTGTGGCTTTCACATTCCAGTAGGCAAAACCTTGCTCTATGAAAAAAAAAAAAAAAAAAAGCATGCTGAGAAGGTGAGGGAAAGTTATTTCATAATTTATAAATAACATCATCAATTGGCTTTTATCAGACCTTTTTCATTAGCAATTCTTAAAGCACAACACAAAGGGAATCAGCATTTTTGATCTCTATTTTACAGAATGAGAAGTGAACAAACACAAAGCAACTTGCCCCAAATCAACCATCAGGCCTCCAGCAAATCTAGGAGGAGAATCTGCATCTCCCAGCTCCTAGATCATACTGCGCTCCAGGAGAACAGACAGCCAAACGACATCAAAATCTCCTTCCGACACTAGAAAGGATTTCATGTTGTGGTAGAAAGCAGATTTTTCTAGGACACACTGTAAATGCAAATGCAGATATTAGCTACGGAGAAGGCAACAGGTGGGATTTATACAGCTTCAACCTTACACCCTTTAGAGTGTCTTAGATAGAAATCAGCTTGAGAGCAGTGAAGCCAACATGATCAATATATTAAGTCAAGCTGTTCGTTACCAAAAGAGTAGAACTGGCAGCTCTTCTTGGCTTCTGAAATATGACACATAACCTGGCCTTTCTAATGCACTACTTTGGATGGCACCCAAATCCAGCACCATCTGGCTAGCATGGGCACATGTATACAAAGAGGACAGAGAGGCTCCTGGCTGGCAGATAAAGTGCCGTATCAGTGCAGCAGCACGGACGTGAAATCTCTTCAGAGTCTGCAAAGCCAGCTAAGCATGCTGGAAACACAAGGATGGTTAAGTGACTTCAGCGCAATGTGAGGCACAAGAATTTCTGTACATGTGATCCATGTACACATTTGTTTTATTTGTAGAAATCGTTGCTAATGGTACAAAAAAAAAAAAAAACCAACCGCAAAATGCTTTTCCTGGTGTAGTTTCAAAGCAAAGGGCATCACATTTCCTCCCCTGCCCCAAAGCTAATCCCTGAATTCAAAAGCCTGATTTTTCCACTTCTGTTTTTTCATTCACTCTTGCATGACGCCCTCCTGGCATCACACGGCAGTCAAAACCAACATGTTATTCCACGGCTTAGAACTTCTTAAAGCTTGGCCTCCCAGCTATGGCACAGGCCGCTCCCTCCTCCAGCTACCAGGACACAATGCACAGATTCTTCCAGATGCAGTTTCTAGCATTTAAATGATGATTTAGCAGTAAGGAAATGACAATACTCAGGTGACAGCATGAATAGCAATCTGCCCAGGAGAACATGTGGGATGTCTCATATCACACCTAACATCCAATTCTGCATTCACCTACACAGTTTTATGCAGCTGTTAACTCTGCTGAGATAAGGAGAGTCACAGTGGCGGAGAAGAGAGAACAGTCATTAACTCAGCTTATAGCCAACTCAAAAAAACCCAGGAATTACTGAGGAATCCAACAAAATGGCTATTACAGTTTAAGAAAACATAAACCCACCTAACCACCTTGTCTTCTTCCTGAAGGTTAGCATCCCAAAACCAGGAGATACAAGAGAACATAGGCTAGCCTGATACGATCACACTGTGGATCATTCACATGAGCGATCCTCTGACACACCAAAAACTCAGCTGTGACAAGGTTGAGGGATTAAAAGGGACTTCAAAATTGTAGCTATCATTTGGGAAGAAACTATCCCCAAAGATGTGATCAAAGGTTCCCAAATCATCCTGGTTCAGATTTAAAGACACCAAACTTGAAATCTGAAGAATTCCCTTATGAAATGAGTTCAAAGGGATTCCTTAACTGTCCATGCCCCTGGGTCCCCCATTGACTTGGGCCCCACAGCTATTTTTTTTCCCCGCACACACTGAATGCCTTTTTCCTTGGAGCACATTATTAAAGTGTTGCTTCAGAAAGCTGAGGGAAATGGAAAGTGCTGTCACAAACACAAATTAAGAGAGAGACACTCCTCTTCCCTGGATATATCCAAAATTTCAAAGCCACAGAAATCGGAACACATCTTTGAGTAACTGTGAATATGCCAAGTAGGGCATGTTCACAGAGTGATCACCCCAAGCAAAGCAGTTGCTTCTAAATACTGAAGCCCACCAGATTCTGACACACTCAATTCTTCATTTGAAGAGTGAAGGCATCTAAGAGCTGGTTTTGTGTCTTTCCTCTATTGTTGAGATACTGGACAGCATCATAGAAGTCCTTCTGATTGCTCCTATCTGGCATTACAGTACAGAACACTGCAGATAAACCATATGTGGTTTTCAACCCTTAAGTTTTTTAACCAAGTACAGCAGCAAGTCCCTTCCTCTGCACAAAAAAGGTATTTGACGAGGAAGTCTCAAGTGAGTGAGGAACTCTGAATAAGAACAGAGTCTTTGAGAACTCCAACAATAAAAACATCATTTTTTCTACATAATTTTTCTTTAGCATTAACTATCCTCCGCTATCCTGATAGATCATACATTGATTATGCCTTCTCCAAAGATGCTCCAGGGAAAATCTTTTATCCTTGTTTTCAATTCCCTCAAGAACTCATTGTGAAAGTTTCACCTATGTGTTAAAATACTGGAAGTTCATTAGTTATTAACCCAAATTACATCTATTACAAACAACAAAAAATTAACCTTCTTTTTTTTTTCTTATTCCACCATTCAGGTGAACAAACAAATGCTGTTCTCTACATGGTGTCAAGCCCACACCACTGTCCCCATGCAAAGGTTTCCTTTAGGCAAACTCCACTACCTTTGCCCGCACTGTGCACTTGCTACTTCGCCTTATCTAATCTTACTTCACAGTATCAAAGGCCTGGCATTTAAAGCATCTGAAAGAAAAGCAGGCTGCAGAAGCACCCAGGGAGATTAGAATTAAGGCGCTAATTGTCTTTGCTGGCCAGCAAGGAGTTGTTGGGGCAAGGGCCAACACTCTGCAGCCACATGCTGGGTCCCCATCCCTGCTACCCATCCCAGCTTGCCTTGACCTGTTGAGAATGACCTTGGGAAAGCCTTTTTCTTCCCTTCCAGGCCAAAGGGGCAATGCAGTCACCAACGGGACAACTCAAGATGGCTTTAGCAGTCTCTGGCACAGCACCAGGGCAGCAGCACGGTGAACGGGACCAGTCTGCTGACCTCCACAGAGACAGCAGCACTGACACCATGCAGCAGGCAGCAGAAGCAGAGGGCTAGGTGTCCGTGACTGCCTCAGTCCGCAAAGTCACTGAAAAGTTTTTAACAAATGATACCCTGAGCTCGAGTTGAAACGTACTGTGAGATGAGGAATCAAGAGACAGAAAATACAAAGGGGAACCATAAAAGAAATAATAAGTCCCTGCCCCCTTAGCGTACCAAAATAAAAATAATCAGAAAAAACAAATTAGCATTTTAAGAGGATGCAAGGTATCCATGAGGAAAAAACCAAAACAACCGCCCCCAACAAACCACTAAGTTCTGTTCAGGTTTTGCAATTCTAAAACTTAGTAGGATAAACACAGCAGGGTACTTACACAAAAATGCACGTAGAAACTCCTGGTGTATTAAACTCACAGCAATCACAAAGCCCTTTGCACGCATTAAACCAACCCCTACTACCTTCTGTACTTTTACACAGCAAAACCAATGCACCTCAGTGACACATAACTTTAGAACCCAGTGTTATCAATTAAACGCTAAGTCCCAGGATGCAATTTCACTTTTTGCTTCTGAAGAACCACTAATTCTTAAGGGCTCTCCTGTTCTTTGACATGTTTTCCTCAGCTGGTTTCCCTCTTTACGGGATTACAAACATTTTGGAGGTTTGGAAAGCACAGTATTTAACATTTTATAGAAACATCTGCCAACAGAGCTGCTAAACACTCTTGTAAAAGAGACAGAGATGTTTATTTAGACATGCTGCTGACGTTTCCTGTTGCATTTTGATCCTGAGGCATATGTAGTCCTTCCAAACAATTTAGCATATACTGTGGAAGCACAGTTCTCAGAGAAGTGCAGCTGAAAGTAATTGAGATAGAAATTTCAGGACCATCACAGGAAAACCATTGCCAAAGTTCCTCCCAAGGCTCCAGGCAGAACAAGCACCTGGCAGGAAGGCAGGTACAAGGTTTCTGGAGTATCAACATACGAAAGGCACAACGTTTGGGGCTTGGTTGGCACTCTCTCATGACTGGCTCAAGTGATGCTGGTCACAGTGGACTGTGATGTGCAGTAGCCTCCTTCCAAGCTGGTCACCCCATCCACAGGACACCACCATAACAGCCTGTGTAATAGAAGGTGCAAAACTCACACCAAAAACAGACACAGCCGCGGCACTGCAGCAACACAGGGGTCCTGAACTGGCTGCAACTCCTAGGAGCAAACTACTGGCCACCATGCCAAGCTAGCTGGGTTATCCCTTTAGCTGTGAGAGCCTGGGCACTGAGTGATGCCCAGGTGCGTCCTTAATGCTCTGGGGATCTGTGATCTTGGCTAGATTTAATTACAGAGCCATCAGCTGACTCCTCCCTGCCCTTCTGCTGGAATTAGCACTGCACAAGTACAGCTGACAGGGGAGAGTTTACCCAGCCCACAGCCCCTGCGGTTCATAACCTGATGGATTACTGTAAACTATAAATTGATCACAGTTAAATCATCATCAGCTGCTGCAGCAAAATCCCACAGGGATAATGAATCTGCATCCTTAGTCCCTCTCCCTTTGTTTATCTGTTAAAAGAAAAGTAACTCTTCATTACAAAGCTAAAACCATTACATTGGGCTACAGAGTTTTCAGACAGGCTATGTAAGTACTTCAGGAAAAGCACAATTTATCCTACATGCAAAGAAGAAAAAAAAAAAAAAAAAATCACAGTATCAACCAGCACTACAGCCATCTGAACAAAAAAGAGAATCCCAAACTCTACACTTTTGTGTAGATCTCTAAAAACTCTGATCCCTAAAAGCAAAGGATAATACTTTCAACAACAGACTCTATGTGTACAGAAAGGATTAATGCAGCTTGTTGGTTGCAGAGATGAAGGAATGAAAAAAAATATTAAGAGATAACTGTGAATTAAAGGTAACCACACAAAAATTAAGAGGTTTATTATGGGCTGTAGACTTAAAACAAGCAAGCAAAGTACTTGTGTGCAGCAGAGGAAATCTACTCCAGCTGAGTTTACTCACTCAGCAGTGGGCATTTCATTCTCCCCCCAAAGAATACTTCTGCAGAAGTAGCCGATTTACTTTGTATTGGGTCTAGAAGAGAATGAAGAGACAAGATTTCACTGTATTAAGACCCCTGTAACCTCCTCAGAGGGAAGAAAAAAAAAAACCAAACAAGGATCTTAGCCTGCAAAGCTTGATCCTGCACAGTAATACATGTGCCACAGACTGTCTTTTCTTCTTATAAATGTTTTAAGTTGTGTAAATAACCATGCCAGTTACCCCCATCTAGTTCCCATGGGGAAGCTTTTTAACTACGAAGAAAAGAACCCCCAAAACTTGTATATTGTTAAAATGTATTTTCTACAACTACCTCCAACAATTTTAAGGGGGAGCATAAAGAACAATTATGCAAAACTCCAGGTCCTGAATCTCTTTATAAGAGGTTAAATAGGTGAACTAGTAAGTTATCACAAAGTTAAGAGATTCATAGCAATAACTAAACAAGCAAACACTGGTTTAGAAGCAGTAGGCACACTTGCTTTAGAGCGCCTGATACACATACCTTCACATTAATCAGTTAAGATATATTACTGCGTTTTCTTTTTTCATCACAGACACCACTCCTAAGAGACAAACCCACAGAGTATAAACAAGCTGTTAAATAAATGAAGCAGTAGGACTCAAATTTGTTCTGTCCATCAACTACAATGAAAAATCCAGGTAGGTCAGTTCCTAGAGATCACCAACACACATCTGAAGCAAACCTCTGGGCCACGAAGGCTTGCAAGAATTCAAGGCAGCATGCACAAATGACTAGTTCATAAATTAGTCATATTGACAGGTTAAAAATTAAACACGACCGACCATCCAAACAGCTTCTGACCACTCTGATCCCAGTGCAAAGCACAGAGTCAACCAGTTGCAAAAGTGCAACATGAAGTTGCCAACCAGCAACTCCCTAAATCTGCTTTTCTACATCACTCCCTGGCCCTGAGTCTCTGGGATCATACCACAAGGTCCATTTACCAAGTGACAAAAAGAGTCAGGGGAATCCCACAAATAGCTCCGTGCTCACCTCCCTGGCAGCAGGACTAGTTGTATCACAGAATTTTTGAGAAGCTGCTCCATCAGTCAGTTCAACATACCTTCTCTGCCCGCCTTCCCTCCCCAGAATATTGCATTTGGCACATTTCCCTAATATTGAAATATGGAATTTGAGGCTGCCTCTGCCTGCACACTCCTCTCACACACAGTTAATCTCAGCCTTCAGCCAAGGTGAAAATGGGCAAGTCACTGGAAGAGAAGTGCTGAGAGGAAGAAAATATAGATATTGGGAAGGGAAAAGGAAACACAGATCAATTTTCAAACAGCTGGGCTCAGAAGGATGTCTTTCTTTTGAGAGCAGTGCAGGAATTTGATGCATTTCCCCTCCTCCCCCCAGTTTTCATGCACACTAAAGAAAACAGATCTGGGCTCTACAGCAAGTTTGCCCACAAAGAAATCCAGCTGCTGAGCAGCCAGAAGCAAAGAGCCTGTGCAGGTCCCCAGCAGCCCCTGTGCCAGGACTGGGGCCGAGAGCCCCCCCCATCACCTCTGCAACGTGGGGCAGCAGAACCCCCACGGCTTAAGGTCCCAAACATTTCTTGTCCCAAAAGCTCTTTCTCGCATAAATTGTTTTAGGCACAGTTCAAACACCTTCCTCTGAATTGAGGACCAAAAAGCCTCAAGCAGGCTCTCAGATAGCGCTCTCATTTTAAGGAGCGGGCGGAAGCACAGCTACCTGGCAGCTGAATTATTTAGCAGCCATAGGCACAGGACTTCCAAGGATTCCTGATAGCTGCTGGTGCAGTGCCTTCACCTTCAGGACAGACAGCTCACTCGGTGTCTGGCTCAGACTGATGTAGAAAGAAAAAGATCTCTTTGTGCTAGAACAGAGGCTCTCTCATGTGGCAGAACTCACGAGCTAGAGAGCAGAAATGCAATACTGTATATAAAAAACAAGATGGTACAAACACCATTACGGACTTGCAATGAGAGCGATGAGAGACTGTGCTTTCTTCTACAGCAAATGATAAATATACCCCCTCATAAGTTTCTACATCACTCTTTTTCCTTTTTTTTTCCCTCTAAATTTCTGCCAAACCTAGTGCTTATAAAGACAAGTGGTGCAAAATTGGTCAGAGCATCATCCATACAGACACATTTCCCCATTAAGCCTTATTAAAACACATTCTCTAATTCAGCATTTACTCAAGGAAGGTATCCCACTGCCAGATAAGCCACACAGCATCTGTAACATGGACAAAAATCCACTAAGAATTATTCTAAAACCAACCTCATTTCCTCTCCAGGCTTGGGCCAAGGTTTGAATCAAAGTCTCTAGAGGCAGAAAGACTACAGCACTATAAATCATTACCGGCTGCTTATTTGCCTTCCTTGCATATTTTTACACTTATTTGAAATCCACATATGTGTAACATTAAAAAAAAAAAAATCAGTCAAGTATTTCAGATTAAAATACAAGAGACAATAATAAACGGTTACTTTGAAGCTCTGTGAATTGAAACTTTTGTACTGTTTGCATTCGTGAGTGGATTTGTTATAGAACAGAAAAATTAAAATTAACTAATAGGCATTTAATCACAGCAGCCTTGCCTTACCTCTCAGCCACAAAACATAAAGGCTTGCCATGATCCTCTATTTCCAGCACTTAAATGCCTTGAAATCCCTGGAAAAATGTTAACATCCTTTTATTTCACTAATGGAACTAGAAATTTCACCAGGAAAACAGTCACAGGTGTAGTTTATGGGAGTGAGGGCACTTACCACTATTAGTAAGTCATTTTATTCTGCGGGGTTACAAGGTACCCAGGATATACAGTGGGTAAAATCTGTTTTATTCATTCAATTACTTGATGTGCAAATCTCACACCTTTCCTTTACTCTGTCACTTCTCATGGGAAAACGGAATCAACCATTGTCAGGCTACACAAGAAGTCCGTAGCTGAGTTAAACCCAGAACCAGTTCTCAGTGATCACACCTTTAAGCCTTGCTCCTTGGGTCATTAGCTCTCCCAAAATTTGGCTCACATGAGAACCACTACCTTAGGAAAGAAGGCCACCATCAGCAACAAAATCAAGCTTGGCAACTCTTCTGCCTGGAGGAAGCCACTTAAGTCAGGAAAACATTTAAAATACTGCTGATGGGATCCAAGAAAAGACCTCAGTCATGGAATGGATACTTCCCGGGGAAGATGGCAACAACGAGGTGCGCTTCATGAGATGGGGCGGTGAAAGAAAAATCAAATATCGACGAGGCCAAAGTCCTCTCTGCGATCTCAGCATTTCCCAAGCTGTCAGTAGCAAGGCTGGTGCTGTCACTTACCCCCTCATTCACTCTCTCCCTTCAGACACTGATAGCACGCCTGTCACAGCCATCGCAGAGCGGGAGTCAGAGATGACAAATCACAGGGAATACGTGTCAACACAATCAACTGGCCTGAAGACAGACAGCTGGTGCGCAAATTCCACCACAGACAGTATCGCTTGTGAAATCGTTCCAAGGCATTTTTAGCAATCGCAAGCTCTCAACAACAGCCCTGACTGCTAAAAATAGCCTGCTGAAGACTTGCTCCAGCATTAATAACAGCGCTGGCTAAATTTGAGTCATGACCCACTTGGTGACATATAAGCAAAACAAGCACAAATCTCATAAAGAAGTATGAGATTAGAGTGCTTAGAGGCCCAGCAATTTTAATGCACCTATATGACAATGTTTTCTCAACACCACAAATGTCAGTTGCTGATACATTCCCCTGAAATGCTGGAGATGGAGGCAGGCTCCTCTACGGCCACGTAAAACCTGAAGGCTCAGATCATTCTGCAGCACAAACATACATCGGTGTCGCTCAATACAAACCCTCCTCACTGCAAACAAGAGAGTCCAATGCATCAAAGGTGCCAAGTAGCCCCTTCTCTCCCATTTCAGAAGTTCCTACAGAGCATCCATCAGTTTACAAGGTAACTGCAATATCCTGGAAAAAACAGCAAATGCTACTTCTCCAATGGTTTTGAATCCTGAGAAACAGCAGCATGACAGGGAAAAAGAGATCTGCTTCCTTTTGGTGTACAGCTAACCACAAAAATGGACTTTTCCCAGTGAGAGCTGTAGCTGCACCTGCAAGCTCTAACCATTCAAGACCTTTGACAACAAGGTGGAAAAACGGCAAGGGCACAGAGCAGTCTTTAAATTCACATACC
Organism: Coracias cyanogaster; assembly: GCA_033124195.1. Classification (NCBI taxonomy): domain Eukaryota; kingdom Metazoa; phylum Chordata; class Aves; order Coraciiformes; family Coraciidae; genus Coracias; species Coracias cyanogaster. The sequence continues at coordinate 15,347 of JAVSBS010023177.1, forward strand.
CTGGCAGCACAATTGACTCTTCAAATATCAGTAAGGACGGAATTCATCCCCAGACTGTTCTAACAGAAAAATCTCCTGCCTCAAAACTCCTCATTGCAGGTACACTGCCACAGCACAGGCCACCAGACTTGTCCAAATTAACCCCAGATTGAAACACAGCTTCTTGTTTAAAAGGGTCACCGCAGAGATATCCAGAGATGGAGTCACCAGAATACTTGACAAACTGCTACAGCCATTAATTATTCATCCTGGTAAAATTTTGCAGCTTATCTCTAGTCTAAATGTATCAGTGTTATAGCCTTCCAGCCACTGGATCTCATTACGGTTTTGACTGCCAGACAGAAGAGCTCTATTATCAAATTTCTCTTCCCTATACAGGCTCTTATAAATTGTAATCCTGTCACCCCTTACCCTCCTACAATAAACCAGACAGAGCTTCTGGAGCCCTTCCCTGTGAGACAGATTTTCTGATTCTTTAACCGTTTTCACGACACTTTTCTGAAGTCTCTCCAATCTTTAAACACTCTTTTTGAACTGCAAGCACCAGGATGGGATACGCTTGTGCCAATGCCAAATATGGGGCATATCATCACCTTAGACCTACTCAGCTCAGTATTTCTCTGACTACACATTCAAGGATTCTAACTTTGGGCACAGCCAGGCTGTGAAAACTCGAGTTCGGATGGTTATCGATCTCAACACCCAAGCCTCTTTCAGGACAGCTGTTTCTCAGGAGACAGCTACCTCTCCTCCACCTCCTCATTATACAAGAAGGGCCCTCATTTTCTCTCTAGAGCACGTCATTTTATTGCATCAGAACACATTGTTCAGGAAGCAATCCCAGTCACTCAGGTCCTGCTCCTTATCTTGCACTGCACCTAATCTGCATGTTATCTGAGGACTTTATGAGTAATAGTTCTGGGGTTTCCCCCTCCCCCCAGGTCACTGATTAAAAGAAGTTAAATAGGGCTATCCTAAGGGCCTACTATAAACATACCTTCTTGAAGCTGCTTCTTTTTGCCTGCCTTATTTTGAACCTTCCAGTTAGTTTTGACTCCAGTTCTCATTTTGCTTCTATTAAATATATGCATTAACAAAGTAATGAAGCTGGAACAAAACCACTCAACTTCAAAACAATTGAATCAAGTGTCTGGGGCTTTTACAGCTGAGTGCAACAGATTTCAGAGAAAAACAGAGCTATCAACTACCATGTAGATAGTTTTAAGTGGCCAAGGGTCACATCCAGCTGCCTGCTTTGCCACTGTCCCTCTGGAAAGCAGAGCTGCAGAGCTGGCGGTTGCTGCTTGAGGTGGTCTCACAAACCTGCCACGTTAGTGTGCCTGGAGGGAGCACTGGCAGCACGTCCAGCAGAGGAAGGGAAAGCTCCTGCTCCCAGAAGGAACTCCTCAGGGTTATGTAGGGTGGCCTTCTCCAGATTAGATAAACCAGGGTTGTGCCTTAGAAGCACAGAGCAGCTGGTCCTCTTAACTCTTCTCAGTGGGGTCCCCTAATCCTAACATGATAGAATTAGATTATCTGTAATGCAGGGAGATTTCAGTGCAATGAGAACAACGCTCTTCAAATGAGTCCGACAGCAGAGTTACAAGACCGTGCAAGACGTGCCCCATCACTTACACAGCGTCGAGCAGCCCCAGCCTGAGCTCAGCCAGCTCCACCATGCAGCTACAAGCCTCACCCCACCCATAGCGTGCAGCTGCACAGGACAACCATGCTTTGCAGCCCTACTTGATGAAAACAAAGTGCTTAAGAGAATGCTTGCTGATCTGTAATCGTATAAGTTATTTTCTGGGGTTATTCCATATTTTCTTCTAAATCCTAGAAAACAGTACGCTGTAAATGAGGGCTTGTTGCTGTGGTGGTGAAGAAGCAGGAGATCATACAGACAAGAAGCTTCTACATCTCCACAAAATGATGGATCAGGAAACCAGCCAGCACCTCCACTTGCCACCAGCTAGACCTCGCATTCCCCATTCTGTGCTTACATTTCTCTATACCAAACTATCGTAATTGCCTACTCTTTCTGCTGCTCCAGTAGCCCCTTAGCAAAGCTACAACCACAGCCAGCATCGTGTTTCCACGAGCTCTACTAGAGCAAAGTCCCTGATGGACAAGCAAACATGAGAAAAGGGATGCAAGGAATGCTCCGAAGAAACAGCACAACATTTAAACAAATCTAGTTGAATCCTCTGGGTCTAGAACTCAGAATCCATCTTGGCCTGCCTCTGCACTGCTGTTCCTCCCAGCAGTACCGCCATGCTTGCATAACACAGAAGCCAATGAAAATTTCTATCATTTGTCTCTTAGATTGCTGCTAGTTCTCAATCAAAGCAAATTTTGCTCTTTAAGAAGTGCTCCTGATGGCATAAAATCACATGCTGCTTAACCTTTAAAATAACTTTGATCTTGAGCCACTCCAAACCTAAGATCTGGAAACCACACACTTTAATGCTACTCAGGTGTCTAAACAGCCAGCACAAGGGAAAAAGTGAAATGTATTTTTGCTGTGTCTGTGTACTGTGAAGAAACATGCCTATTTTCTGGGCTAGTGAGACATTTTTAAAAGGATTTCTGGTCTGCTGTGAAGTCTCACCTGCACACAAAGACAGGGCTGACTCAGGAGTGAGGCATGTCCTTCTTGTCTTAGCAGGGTTTGTCCTTCCTTAGAAGGACTGATGACCCAAACCGGGGTCCCTGGATGTTTATGGTTAACAACCCAATTCTTCAACAAGCTTATACCATGACACAAAAACCCATCTGATACAGAATCCAGGTGGAGAAATGTTGTGCCTTTGAAGCTGAAGTATTACAACATCCAGGTAACATTAATGGATCAATGACACCTATGAAAACAAAAGCAACTTCACCTACAAAATACTGAGATTGTGACCAACTTGTCCTTGTCAGTGCTGAGATTCCATACTAAAGACGGAAATAAAAGACATAGAATTACATTTAAGCAGAAAGAAAACCTAAGATTAGCTGCAGAACAGGCGTCTCTGATTCCCCCACATCCAGAGAAATTAAATACCCATTTAGATCCCCCTTCCCACTTCCCAAAGCTTTATAAAGATAGCCCTGGATAAAATCCCCAGGGGCGACAATCTGGAATTTCTCACAAGAACGGCACGATAGAGCTGTTAATGGCAAATTCATGCAGGGGTGTAGGAAATCAATATAAAATGGCAGTTTAGTGGCCAACGTTGCATATTACACAGTAGCAAGAGCGTCAATAGCTTATCCCCAGCACTAAGCAGATCCCAAGGCTGAAGGAGGGTGTTGCTCTTCCTTGTACTTGGCAGGAATAGGCTGGAGTAAGCCAGTAAGCAGGCAGCGAGCCTGGGCGAGCAGGTCCCAGTAGCAGAGACTGGGAGCTTGACTACAACATCCAGCCCAAGAGAAGCTGACAGCTCTCTCATGTCAGTCCCACACAACTCTGCAAGGAATTTGTGTGCTCACTGAGGATTTTTCTTCCTTACATTTTCTCCACCACTACTGTCAGAACACTATGGAAAGTACTTGGCAGGTTTGGCTGTGTCATTTTTCAGTGGCTTTTGTGTCACTGGAACTAACAAGCCCATTATCCTGACAGGAACAGCCACCAGGACTTCTTCAAGTGAGTCTGCAACACCGACCAGGCAAAGCTCCTCGTTTTCCTTTCAGCTCCAGTAATAGCTCTGAAAGCTCTACAAGTGCATGTCTGCCCCATACACAGTTTCTGTTTAAACACTGCTGCAATGATGGTTTGACTCATGTCTGCAAAATGAGGTTTTGAATAGATTCATAAGACGACATCACAAAAATTATACAAATGAACTTTCTTGATGCTTGTCAATGTTTTTAGCCATGTCAGTGTAAAAAGCCTTTACGTTGCCTGGCAAAAACTGGCAGGTTAAATCCAACCTAGACACTCGAGACTGCGCAAATGACTGCTGCCAGTCGAGAAGCCAAAGCACCAAATCACTCTAAGTGCAGGCATACTCTCTCATTATCGTGTGGTATTTGAAGGCAAACAATAAATGTGCCTCAATTCCCCACAGCCTTTACCCAAGTATCTCCCTGAAACTTCACTGGAATTTGGACTAGTGTCACCATCTCCTTTTCAAAGAATCTTCCTTTCACCTCCATTGCCAACAGATTTCTCAATTCCCTCAATGCCTTTTTTGCATTTGTTTAAAACAAAACAAAAAATGCAACAACATTCCCAGGTCAAACAGCCCTCCCACCTTGTACTACTTATTCCATTAGCATCCACACAAATTGAAAATATACTGTGAGGTAAGAGTAGCACGTTATAGATATACACACCACAGGGAAAAATCCATGAATAGAAAACTTACTCTGAAGACAAGAAAGTGAAAAGAATATCAAAAGTTGATCGAGTACATCTCAACTAAGAAATATCTTTTCAAATTTTAGAAGAGAATTGGAGTGGCCATAAATATCTAGCTAATGAGGGTGTTAACGGTATCTGTGCTCCTAACTCCTTGAAGCTGCCAAAAAAAAAAAAAAAAAACTCTGAATGTCAATAGTGCCAAAATCTTGAAAAATTTTATATTTGCTCTGCTTATACAAACCCCAGGCGTTCTTACAACCAGCCATTCCCTTTGCTCATAAATATTTATCTAGCTGGAGCCAAGTGCATAAACGAACCTTCCATCCCGCTTATGGCTGTTCTTCCTTTAATCCTTAATCCCTTTGCACTATCTTTCTTGTTTCTAACCTGAGAAGACTCTGACTGTTTATATTTAATTCTTCTTACACATACCCTGGAGCACAAATGGCTTGTCAGGTTCAAGATAAAGCAAACATGTACTGCCACCAGTAGAGTAACCAGCCTTTTTGATATCAGAGCACCTGCAGCCAAGGCAGACTGGGCAACAGAAGAACAAAGGAATAAGTGATTCAGCTGAGCTCTCCCCACTCATCAAATACCTGGGCTTTCCTAGGACCAGCCTCTTGCCTGCTACTCACACTAATTCTGAAGGTGGTCCTCTTGCTCTTTTTAATCAAATGCAGCAACTCCAGGGATGGCACAACCAGAGATGAAGCAGAGAGATTATATCCAAATTGCATCTTGAAAAACCGTGCAAGCAGAGCAGAGCAAGGAAAGGTCTAACAGCTATGCCAAAGAGGTCAGCAGTGAGAGGCTTGAAGCCATCAAGAGATGAGAAGGACTTGGACAATGTTTTATCAGTAAAGGCGAAAAGGTCAAGTCAGGAGGAGCACTTGGAAGAAAGAAACATTAGTATTGAGGCTTGGAGAGTGTCAGTGGAGCAAAAAGACAAGTGTTTCTCAGAGCTTTGGTTCCTGAACAAATCCCTTCCATTTTCCTCCTGACTCACATTCCCAGCCACAAAGCCTTCTACTTTTTTGGAGCTATGCTTAAATTAATCCTCAATTTTAGACCAAAAGCACAAATAAAATCCTGACAGAGTTTTCTTCAGTAATGAACATCTCTCATTCCTCCTGAGAACTTCAAGGCTATCCACCTTCTTCACTCCCTGAAAAGCCTTCCCTTGACTTCAAGCAATGTACTAGCTGTTAAGTCTGCCAGCTAGAGCTGCTGCTGCTGTCTGGAGATCTGACAGACCACTGCCCAAGGCAGCCAACTGGGATGATGTTGCCAAAAAAAAGAAGTTGCCACAGCCCTGCCCACACTCACTTCTGGGACTGATAGAGCATGGTTTGTTTTTTTTTTAATAGGTGTTTCTTTGTGTTGTTCTTTCCAATCAACTTGTTACTACTGTTCCTTCGGAACAGACAAATTTAAGGTTTTGGAAAATGTATCTAAGCATGCTACTGCATCATCTGGCAGATCAGGCATTTAACTGCAAGGGTAACATTACATAAATCACCGTGATGAGCCTGTTGAAGCGCAGTGTTTCCATCCCGCTTCTATCCTGAAATGTCAAATTGCTGAAAAATGTATCACATTTTGACATAATTTGGAAAATATTTATCCTTATTTTTTCAAAAAATCCTCCCTTAAATCACATACACACACACACCCTGCCCTGGGCCACAGAGAATACCAACAGCAACAAAAAACAGAAAAAATGTGGGGAAAGGGGTGATCCAATAGAAAATGAGTGAAACCCCTTAAACCACAGGAGCCCCTGGACAACGGTGCCCTACTTGCAAACCATGCCCCCGCTGGACTGAGAGCTCTCAAACAGAGATCTGGAGTAAAGGTACACTGTTGATTCTGATATAAGTAACATTTTTTGTCCCAGCACCAGTGAAAACAGGCTTTTGCCTGATAGCAACACTTTTGGCTATGCTGTTCACTTGAATGAAAGGCTAAAGAGCTAACTGAAGGTTTTTTTCCTGTTGCAAAGATTTCAAATACTGTGGAATTGTGTTAGTTTATGAACAAACCTTGTTAATCAACACATACAAAACATATCCCTCCAAAAAAAAAACCACACAAAACCTCAGAAAATCAAACCTGATCTAGTTGTTTTCTTCCAACATTTCTCAAATACTTTCAACAGAGCACCCAACTGTCATTCAGCATCTGCTTAAAAATCTTTTTAAAGCCTTATGAAAAGGTACCAATGCACCTACATCCACTATTGTATACTTACATTGCTTCTTGGAAACTGTAGCCCTGAATAAATACATACTTGAAAATGCCTCTTTTTTGGCACAAATGCTTCCCGCTGTTTCAGCCATTACAGGAAGATTAAGCTGTGATCCACCTGCTAGCAGCCGGCAGGTAGGAACAGAGAGGTGATGCCCAGAACAGGTAAGAAGGCGGCTCCAGGGAACTCCACAGTCTGGCAAATACGAGCTACAGCAGGAGGGGTGTGTTCTCCCGATTGCTGGAACAAATCCAATAAAAACTGCTAGAGGTGACCCAAACGTACTCCCCAAATTTGGGAGAAGGCATAGATTTAAAACCACTAAGTTTTCACTTAGTCTTTCTTGAATTTATATTTTTGGTCACTTGATAGTTGCTTCCTATTTAAAGGTGCCAGTTCAGGACTAGAGAAATTAGGGTGAGAAATGGTTCAGTAAAGTCACTGTGAGCTTAGCCAATGGATCAAGTTCCCTGCAATTACTGTAACGCGGTGTCCAGGGTGGAGGAGTTTATCACCACGAAGGAACAAAGCTTTCCTGCAGTGCCCCAAAGGGCCGGGTTTGCAGGGCCAGCAGCCAAGTAGCAGGGCAAAGCCCTGCCTCAAATTTGAGATTGATGGGCGCTGTGAGAACCCCAGCAGCACCACCTGCAAGATGAAATAATTTCTTAGTAGGGAGCTATTGATAGAGGCAGGATCTGCATGAAGAGAGATTGTAAAGTTGATAATTTAGTAAAGAAAAATACTCATCAAGCAGTGGGACTTTAGATGTGGCCTTTCTTCTTCTTTAATGCAATATTTGAAGTTATTTGTAACAAAATAATTTAAAAAAAGACTATCCAAACCTTATAATAAACCTTGACTTCACACAAGTAAGCAGCTGCTAAATCCTCTAATATTTCCTCACTGGGTAAATACAAAGCACTAACTACTCCCTGTCCCTCATGCCTCAGCTTGCTGACTTGGGACTTTGCCAAGTTAAAGCCTCCTCTCACAGCCACCGCGAAAGTTTGTGGGGTTTTTTTACTGTATTTCCAGATAGAGGCACTTTTTAAAAACACATCACAAATAACCCCACTGAGCATCCTCTCACTGACACTTCATTACAGGCTGAAACAATCTGAGCACCTCACAGTTACAAATCCTCAGGACAAAGCATCGGCTGCTTTAACTACTCTCCCAAATTGGTTATTAAAACTTTCAAAAGCTGAGAACACAAAGGTCCCAGGACACTGTCTGCCCACTGAAGCAGCCAGTCTTTATGTGTTTAAACACCGTGCTTTCCACTTCATGCCTCCACCAGCTGCTTTCATTTAGATGCAGGTCACATTTACACTGACTAGAAAGCATCACAAACCCGTACAAATTGCTAACATGGGAATTCAGGTCCTTGAAACTCATGCACTGCAGCCAATGGACAGTCTATCATTTCTCCATTACATCTTTAAATAATAATACTGCTATTAATAAATAGAGTGCCTTTCTTTGTTAGTACAGGTTCCTGACATCTAGAATCATTTAACTATAGTGTTTTGTTGTTTGGGTTTTTTTTAAACAGATTGACAAACTTATTAAGTGGCCATAAAATACAAAAGTTCAGTGGTCTGTGGAGATGTGAATTTTCTTGCCACTCCACACCAACATTTCAGGAGTAAAGGAAATTTGGGGAAGAACATCAGTTGAAACTGGTTTCCAATGGTAGATCAGAGAGCACAGAGGCAGCAGCAGAGAAACATATGTTTGAACCCAAGCCAAAAATCTGGCTTCCTTAAGTGTAGAATGACAAGTCTCTTGTAGTGGTAATAGCAGCCTGAAAAGTGGGGGTGGAAAAAGTCCTTCTGCTCATGCAGAAGACAAATTCCGTAACATCCACCTACCAGTATTTAATTCAGAACAGCTGGGGTTTGGAGAAAGTTGTCAAAATGACCCATTAAAGACAGTCAAAAGCTTGACACTTCATGCTTTTGATAGCGTTGTCTCTTCACTCACCCCCGCTTTATTAGATATTTGGGAAAATGGTAAGTAACACTTTTGTGTCAAAAACCTGAAGCACTCTGCAGGACACAGACCCTTCCATTACTTGGTTGAGAGCTGATAAATGTCTATGCCTTTGCCATCGTACATTAACATTTCCAGCGAACTGGGCATATGAAAATTGATAGTGCTCAAAAGTTAATTACAGTGTTTATGTCAAAAATCAAAAGAGCAGAACGGTGACTTGTAGTTTGGGTGTTCCCTTCACTAAGCTCAGCTACTTCCAACACAAGAGACTCCAAGAGAAGAGCATTTGCTCCTATCAGCAGGACTGACGGTCTGCTCTGTTCCACGGTTCACAGCAGACTAATAGTACCAGCCTAAAGCTGAAAAATACTGTCATCATAGCAGTCCCTCTGTTGCCAACAATAGAAATTCTGGGAACACCTGAGTACAAGAAAAACTGCATAGTCAGAATGATAATTTAAAAATATCCCAGGCAAAAAACAACCCCCAAAACCAGAAAAAAGACACAGATGCAAGTTCCAGTACTTCAGATGGCAGCAACTGTAATTCCCCATCTACAGAGGACCAGCACAAACTATGTCTGAGGCCATGTCCAAAGTCTGTAGGCTTCAAAAAAGCTACTGCTTTGCTTTTTTTCTGCTGTATATCATCCTCCTCTTCGCAATAGATTGTGCTAATTAACAGGTTTGTGCCATTTGATGAAAAGATACTCTAGCAACTGGCTTGCATAGCTGCTTATACAGCAGCAAACACTGTACTTGTGGAGTACAAGTGAGCAGAAAGACATCTGCTTGCCTGACTTCGGTAGGTACAAGTGGCTCATTCTTCAGGACGTGCTTGCTTTCTCTGCTTGAGCGTTCACTGCCTGAACTGCCTTGTCTCGGATGGTTGAACCCAATCCGTTTCCTTTTTGCATATCAAAGAGTTCATTTTATGAGGACTGCAGGCAATGCACAGAGGATGCTGTCCAAGGCTTCTAAGATGCTCCTTTGCACCTGCATGCAGCTTATAAACTTCAGTTCTGGGACCACAACTGAACAGAAATAACTTTTGTATTTCAGTTCTTTTCACTGCTCACCAGCTTTTGTACCATTCCACATAGTACAGCCAATATCTGAAGGGACTTCAGAGCAGTAACAGCAACAGTTCTTTTAAGAAAAAATAGTGGATTACAGCCACCGCTCTAGTCCTGAATTCAGTTGCAGGTATCATGGATTTGCACCCTTAAAAAAACCCACTGAAAGCCTCGACCAAGCAGCTACTCAGGTGGGAGGAGGTGTCCCAAGGAGAACACATTGCTCCTCTGCACAAAGGATGATTTAGGAAGAGAAAGAGCTGCCTCACAAGCTGCTGGGAGTCTGCTTCCCTGCCTGTCCCTATTTCATAAGCCTGACCCGCATCAAATACGAAGATAATGCTTTGTTAAATACGAACAAGGGATCAGCCCACTATTACCTGGAAGCTGCTGCTTTGTGTTCCTTGAAGAACAAGCAGCATTGATTGTTATCTGCATTTCAAGACTGCCCCAGAAGCAGACAAATTCTCCAGAGAGAAAGAGTCTGTTTTCTTTCATGTTAGCACTCATGGAAGTAAACAAGCAAACGGAGAGAAATACAGAATTTGTATTATTTCCAGACAGCAAAGCTTCCCGCAAAGTGTCAGCAGTTCTGTGTTTGAAGGCAGTTTA
>JAVSBS010023177.1:30016-41292 GCA_033124195.1 Coracias cyanogaster
TGAGCTTCAGCAATATTTTTTCCATTTCAAACCAACCTAACTTTATTTCTAAACAAAATTCAATATACGTTATTCATATCCTAGACACAAACACATGTACATCTACTACTGTGATGCCTCAAAATACAACAGTTGATTCTTTTGGTAAAGTGACATTCCCCAGGAAATCCACATTTTAATCAGGTTCTATTTCTTTCTTTTGCTATTATTCAAGTGTAATAACAAACTTGTGTAATTTAACAACAAAAAAAGACAACAAAAATTTGGTAAATGAACTGAAAAGAAAATCATTAAGGGGATTTCTAAATCCCTGTTTAATGAAGCACAATAGATTGGGTTGTTTCTGTTCTTGGGGCTTTTTTTGTAAGGTAAGAGTGAGGTTTGTTTCTTACAGTTTTTCTACTGCTTCTATAAAATTTTTAATATAGCAAAGCTTTGCACAGAAAATTCAGACTCCTACAGCATCCAAATTACTACTTAAGCTGAATAAAATTTGAAGTGCACAGGCCATACTTCCTCTCACTCTGTACCTCCAGGATAAGTCTTGGTCTGCCTCTCCTGCAGCCTCCCAAGAGGAGGGTGAGGACTGTGGGATGAGCCCTCTGTGTCTCCTCTTGGAGGGTGACTGCTGTCATTTCTTAAGAAGAAGCCTTGAAAAATCCTTATTCTCTCTCTCTTCCTTAGTACAGCTATTCAATTAATGCCTTTCACGCAGATCAGAAGAATAGAGTTATCTGAAGACATCAACAATATCAGAGCAATTCTGTAAGAGGGAAGAATCGTCTCATAGGTAAAAGACCTCAGAGAATGCCACACGGCCACTCCTGAAATTGGTTTGCTCACCAGTTTTCATTAAGAGATGACACCAACCTGTGGCACTTTGGCGAAAATACTATTGCTGCTGCAACTCCAGAGGCACACATTGCTACTGTGAAATCACTAAGAAAGGGGAGGGTAGCGCATTAAGTTGTCCACTGTCACACAGCTTTCTACAAGTAGTATAATTTTTAAAATAATTTTTAAAAATAAGGCTTCAAATATTATATACTTCTGCTACGCAAAACTCAAGACAGTTTCTGCAGCCAGAATGGATGATTTGATAAAATTAATAAATTATCAATAGGCTGAATTTCCAGCCTACAAGAGAAAATCGTATTAGTCACATTCTCCATGCAGACAGAAATTTGCCATCTTTCCTCTCCAACACTTTTGACTTTTGTTCAGCACTGGAAGAAGTCCCACTTCACATCCTTCTGTTGGTCTTGGGCACCAAAAATTAACTTGCTGGTTCTGCTCTCTTAAAGCAGAGTTCCAATGGACACTTTCCTCTTTTGAGATGGAAAGCATCTAAGAAACTAACTTGATTCAAAGCTTGTCTTGTGCTGCTTTTCTTTATCCCTAGAGAAACGTATTGGCTTTTTAAGCAAAGCAAACAGAGAGGATTTAGTAGAATACAATTTCTTTTGTTTTATTGCTCCATTAATTTTATTTATGTTCAAATATGTTGCTTTTATCAATTTGGTATGAGGGAGAGAGATGCATCAGGAGGAAGAGACATGATTGTACTTCAAAATGAGGCACTGGGCAGAACAGGAGCAGGAGAAGCCTGAGCCACCCAAGATAATCCATCATATTAATACAATGCAGTTTTGATGGGTAGCAATTACAGGGTAATAGGCAGTGCAAACATTAGTCAGAAGTCTACTGCAGCCACACGTTTAGAACTGTGCCTTTACATTCCTTCCTGCAGATATACATACAAGCTGACATTATTTGAGAAAAAAAAAAAAGAAATCATTTCTTAGCAGTACGATTTGAGTTTTCTAGTCTGCACTTCTTGAAAGTTTACCACTACAGAAAAAATGACCAGTTTCCCAAGGTATCTTTCTTTATAGTATTATTCTTTATAGTGTTATTTTTTGATCTAGTCTGCAAAGCAATAAATACTCTTAAGGAATTGTAACTATAACATCTCACCGAAACCTAATAACTAACTAAAAAAATTCCAGAATGAAACAGATGCTTTTGCTAGCTAAACCCACTACACAGTGCACTTCTGGGCTAACATGCTGCCAGAGAGATTTTCCTTACATGATACAAAGGACAAGTTGTTTTTTAAGGCAGCATCCTTGACAGCATGAATCAGATAGAAAAGAAGAAAAAGCAAAGCACCTCGCTACAAGAAATGAATGATGATGGAGACCCTGCAAAAGGCCTTTCCTAATGACAAGATATTACTGCACAGGTTAATGAAAACCAAATACCAATTTAACATGCTAACCTTTGAGCAAATTGAGTTCAACTAATCAAGAGGCCTTCAAAAGGGTATTTTGAACTAAGAGAAAAGACTGGGAAAATCATTTACATAAGATGGCTGGTAATGGTGCATTTAATGGCATTGGTGATAGGGAATGATACTAAGGAAATGAACACATCATGTACGACCTATTCCCTAAAGCATTTAATAGGACGTCTCCGAAGAGCCAAGTTCTACCCACTGGTAATGAAGCACAATTCCCGTTAACAAGCAAGGCAGTAACAGACTCTTCCTCAGGACACCTCTCCCCCAGAATTTTAAAGAGAAATAATACCAAGCATGCAATCCCAGACTGGATAACTTCATTGCATAAAGGGCTCTCTACATGATTTTGGATAATTAAAGGACAGTCCACCTCTGGATCTAATCATGCATTTCCCCCTCCGAACTCTTTCAGCAGAGAGAGTATTTATTACCCATGATCTGCTGTTTTTTTATGGACTCTGTAGGAAGATGTGACATCGATCTCTGAGTACCTCTGCCTGAAGACTACTGGATAAATAAATCCTCACACACTTCTTTTTAAAAGATTACCCTGGCAAACACACTTAGAGAACCTCCTGAGCTTGTGCAGGTTGACATGCAAGGCTGTGTACATACCTGCCCTCACCTCGTCCCAGGCATTGACAGAAGCTACATTTTTTATATCCAGTTAGCAAAGCTCAAGTGTAAGAAAACAAATCTCCTTCATTCTCCTCTAAAATTGAAGGCAGTGCAATTCTTAGACATTTATCCAGACAGCAAAAAGGGGTATTATCCTATGGAAGAAAGAAGTCTAACTCCCGTAAAGGTGAAAGATGGAACTGGCGTTCCAGCCGCTATGTACATGCACAGGAATGGTTTTTCCCGTTTCCCTCCTGCCCCCACCAAAGCCCACAGCCCCCCAAAACCTTTTTTCAAGCCTGCTTTCTGCCACCACCTCCACCTACTCTGAAGATGACAGGAAACAATTCAGCAGTCCCCAAGCTAAGCACCATACCTGCCATTTATCACTTACCGCTCGCACCGTGGCAACTGCGAGCTACATACCCGTGTTTGTCAAACAAACCAGCATCAAATCACACAGTTGGGAATGCAGCCAGCACCTCATAACAAGTCCAAGACTTAATAGATGCAAGATGTTAACATGACAATGAAATCGGGGCATATCATCTTTAGGAAATACATTTTAGAAGAATATTAAGCTGTGCAATACATTATCTTTGATAGTATCAGATAACGCAGCCCTTACACCAGCCTTTCTGAGGACAGAGGAGCAGGCATTTCTCCCCTGCAGATTCCAATACAGCAGGGAATACCTGGCAGCTACCAAATGCTTCCTTTGCTGGCTTGTGCATTTGCTAACATTTTCAAACCACTTAAAAATGACCTAACCCACCAGGCACCTTTGGCTTTCCTAGCGCAGCAGTGTTTCTTCAAGCACTCTCAGTCTTGCCACATAACTGCCCAGTGCAAAGACAACGAGATTGTCACCTAAATGTGCATTCAAACAACATGATTACTGGAAATAATGTGTACAAATATAAGAGAGGCAACTGTAATTGCGCACACTTAGTAAAACAATATGAGGCCTTTATGCAGGAAAGCATCAGTGAACAAAGGGCCCTAAACCTACAAGGAAAGCATTTCAAATACTCCAGCCAAGAGACATGGCAACCAGGCTGCCACTGACACTCCTGGCTAGGGTTGTGCTCACTACATTTTAAAGACTTTAATGTTTTTTTTATTATTATTTTTAAAACATCATCTGCTGACTTTCACTTTGGAGAAGCACTGAGCTATTTTAACAGCCACCTAACAGATATACTTTAGCACTTTCCAGAATTAAAGACATCCAGAAAAAAGTCACCAAAAAATGATGCTAGTCACAGGTACATTCAACCATTGAAATCTCCGACTTACATTTCAATACATCACGCTGTAATTTTATGAGTCAGATACCCTCCTCCCTTTCAGTTCAGCTAAAGTTTAGGTAGTGTGATCCTTGCAGGCTGCACTGAAAGCACTAGCCTAAGATTTTTGGCTAACAGCTGCCCTTCAATCTTTCCTATTCTTCTTTTCACTACTCATTCCTGTTTCACTGCTTGAACAGTAAGAAACACATTACGAATCTGACGTTTCCAGTACTGGGAACCCTTACATTCATTTGAAAAAAAGAGCCCATGAAAATGCGCCTACAGTTAATAAAAGGCCCAAACCTTTTGTGATACCTTGTGGTTAAGGGATTCCATAATTATAACATAATTACTCAGCCATATAACGTGTCAAATAATGGAGAATGATTATTTGTTAAACTACGGATAAAGAGAAGAATGAATAAATCTGGAACCACAGATAAAACCAATTAAATGAAAGTCCTTCCCTTTAGCATTCTTCTAACACTTGGGAGACCATCTCTGCATCCAGTACTAGTTTACATGCACAACTGATAAAACTTTTACGCTATATACATAGCAGAAATCCCAGTAGTAAATAATTCCGTACAAGAAACGGCTGCAAAGAGGGACAGCTGGTGCTGACAACGCTAACAGCATCTTTGTTACTACATAACATACACTCAGTTATGAGTGGAGTAAGCTTATAGAGAAGACAACAGAAATTCCAGGTTAAGGTTGGAGTTAAGGGATCTCAGTTATTACTTGAGCACGAGCCAGCATCCTTTCAAGTAGTGTCCAAAATGAAACTACCTGTTCTTCAAAATAGACTGAGGAGGTCTTTGCATACAGATACAAAGCACGCTATCAGAACACCTAAAACATACAGAGAAGGACATCACTCCTCTTAGTTTGGTGCAAATCCTACAACTCAGGTACTGGAGAGAGTTTGACTAGCAAATTCAGTCACATCTACCTTATATGGAAGAGTACAAGCGAGGGTAGGAACCCACACAGGCGACCTTGGTGCCTGGCCAAGCAGGCAGCCCTCTTGCAGTCTGTACCACAAACATCTCCTGGACCTGCACAGCAGCAGCGTGTCCTAAAAGCAGCTGCCGCCTGCCCTTAAAGTTACAACAAGCCTCATTGGCGTGATGACATACAGGAAAGCTCAGCAGAAACAATAAGGAATGATAAGAACAAAAGATTTAAGAACAGTCCCAGAGGAAGCACTTACTTCAAATTAAAAGCCACACATGCTCTCCCTGCACATGGATTAAATCATCACCCATAAGTTGCTCTGCTTTTCCTATTCATGGATTTCACCCCATTAAAAAGCCTTCCCAACTGTACCTCTAGAATTAGAGTTTTTATTGGACTTCCTTGCAAGAGCACCATGATATTTTTCCTACTCCCCACAGCTCATTAACTCACAAAAATGAACGGTCCGTTTTGCCACTCCATCGTGCAATGTGCAATGCTTTTCCCTACCTATTAGAACAAAGAGCCACCAAGAGTTCTCACAACAACAAAAATGACACCTCAGGTCACCTGCCTTTCTCTGCCCCTTCCTTACATCACAGCACAATTCTTGCCTCCATACAACCTCAGCAATGTGCAATCCATTCCTGAACGGAAGGGTGACCTACAAAGAAGAGCATTATTATTCTGTAAGGCATAGATAAAAATCAAGAAAGGAATCAGGTAAACTACACTGAGAGCACAGCTAGTGATAAATTAGGCACCCAGTGTCTTAATTAGTACCAATAATTACATTCTCTTTCAAAGAAACTGAGGTGTAAGAGACACTAATGTCATCTTTTCCTGCACAATAATATAACATTGACTTTTTCAAACAAAAAAAAGCACACCGTCTGACCAAATCAGAAGATAAATTATGGCCATCTTAGGGGCCATGAATGTATCATCGGGTCACACTGTGGCAAATTTAAATAAAGATAAATCCCCTCAATGTAATCTTCTAACTGTGGTATGATGGGGAATCGATGGAAAAGGGTCCTGGTCTCAGCACCTGACAGACGCCTAACAGCAATATTTATCTAGCTTATAGAAGCACTCAACAAAACAAAAACACTATGTAAAATACTAGGTATGCAAAATATAAAGTTATATTCACATTGCTGGTTTTAAAGGCACTGATTCATCAGTATTTGTGTTTTAGATATTATACTGACATTTTAATCAGACAAAACCTACGGCAAATCCCCCCAAAAAATCCACATTTGCAGTGTCAAAATATTGATCTAACAGTGATACAAAGTTTCAAAGACTATTCAAAGTAAGTAAGAAGCCACTTGCGCAATCAATGTCCAAACTAGCCAGAAGGAAACAAAACCAACAAAACCACTGCAAGCAAAAGAACTCCACCCTTGAATTACTATCACACAAATGAAAACCTGCCAGTGTAGCACCCATTAGTCACTCAGCTTCCACAGCAGCACTGCCGAGGACTCCCAGCCACCCTCCTGAACTCAAGAGCTGCAGGGCAATTCCCTACCAAAGGGCGTCGGGGGCCGGAGTAGTTTTGCCATTCCTTCCAGATCCCAAGCAGTGCTGGAGTCCCACACAAAGAGGTGTGTCAAACCTTCATTGCTATGGAAAATTAACAGCAAATTTGTGAAAATGTTGTAATTCAAATGTGGGGGTTATTTTAACCTTGTGCTGAGGTGTTTCACTGCCGCTGTCATGACCGCTGTCATCTTTCCGTATTCGAGACCAGTTCTGCAGACTCAGAAGCACTCAAGGTCTGTTGCAAAACCACACATCCTCATTTTCAGAAAAGATTTGGATCTCCAATACTTATGAACAGCATGAGACACATTATAAAATGCTGAACAGCTTTCCAGTTACTTCTAAAGGACCTCAAAAAACTCATGTATCCAGGGCCATAAAAATGCACTTCCCGTCATTCTGGTTAGAACATCATCAAAATACCATTTGCATTTTTACAAGCCCAATTAGCCTCCAGATCCCTCTAATGACTCTCCCTTTTTCTGCTTGATATCAGAAATCATTATATTTGAACTTGATGCATTTCAGAAGGAAACCAGAATGGCTGAATTTTTTTATTTATTAATACTGAATAAAGACATCGGTACCGCAGGAGCACATAGTTATCAAAGATTAGCTGTTGTCTTTATGCAGAAAGCATGTCTCCACTGAATGAGAACTGTATATATGATCAGCTAAACTGCTGCTGAAGCTCGCATGGCATTTAGATATTTTACTTAATGTGAGAAAAGCAGAACTACCAGCTACAACAGTTAAATGTCTATTACACAACTTGTACCATAATATAGTATCAAATTCAACAGCACTGAGCACACCATCCAAGCTTGATTTATTGCAGCTAATTGCTAATTAGGGTTATTTTTGAAGCACTGCTGTTTGCATTGCACCAGATTTGCACTTGGGGAGAAAACAGGATTTACAAGGTCAGAATGAAGTTTAAACATTTGTATACAGACTGCTTCACTCCCCCCAGTACTGCTAAAAGGTCTTAGCAATCTGAAGACAACAGTATTTACACATGTGACGTTATTAAAACCGGGCACTCCCAACTTTGTATAAAGCAGTTATTAACATGCAAAAATTCAGAGTAGGATTGCAATGGTTACCCAGACAACTTTCTAATTAAATAATGGCAGTAATATCACTATGCGCCCATGTATTACATTAAAAATTGAACAGTGCCTCACTAATAATGCATTGGTCATTTGCATAATCTAGAGACCCTGGCTGCCACTATCAGCTATGGACCATCACATCATCAACCACCGACACGCACAACCCACACCCCCTCCCATGGCAAGTAATTATAAAGATGAACACATCAGGAATTCGTGGGGGCTCCTGTTTCAGACTCCTGCCTATTAAAACCCATTTAAGTATTGTTAGTAGCAGGATGATCCTCAAGATCAAAACTTGGCTGTTTCTTTCAGAAATCAAATCCCACTGCAGACTATATTATCCCTAATTTTAGCACCAATCTTCTCATTTCCCAAGCAGATCTCTGTCTGGTGTTTCGGGCACCATGTCTGCAACCAAAATACCACCATACACTCAGCCTGTGGTGTGGGATTCCCTGGTGCCTCTGCAACGTCTCTGCCAATACCCAACACAGCTATATCCAGCTGCACCGCAGGTGAGCTATGTGAGGCAAGGTATAAAGAAGGAAAGAGAACTAATCCACCTTCCAAAATTCAACTACAGCTGTCAATAACTATACAAGTAGACTGTCAGAATGCTACAAAATATAATCCCTTGAAAAATAAAGCTTCAGTTCAGTTAGACCGGATACAGGGCACGAACGTGCAGGCTGTATGGAATTAACTGACTACAGTGAGAAAGTATGAAGGCTGAGTGACCTCTAATCAAGAAAACATGACGTGCCTAGACTTCCCAAAGGTTCCTCTTGAATTATTACCTCAGTTCAGATTTATTTTTATGATTTGCTATAACTCTTTCCAAATCTTCTCTAATCATTAGCTGTATCAGCAGTATGAGAGCCATATGAAAGATAGCACACTGTTATTTTTGGTTTCAAGAGACCAATTGCGTTTCCAAATATACTGCTAGAATAATCCAGTCAGGCTGTGGTTTCATAAATCCAAGAGTTTTCTTGGCGTATTATCCCGGAGACAAAGACAGCTAGTAGAAAACCTCAGGGGAACGGGGATTCACAGCTTTGACTTCATGAACTGTAGCACAGGGTCATGCTTACATGTTAAAAGAAGAAACAAAAACATGGGCCTGCTCAAGGAGATGGTTCAGAGAACTTGCTTTTGGTAGGAATGAAGAGCTTGAGTCTTTCCCATGTCTCTAGAAATATATTTGTATTTTGGCAGCATGAAGTAGCCTGAATGAAGGAGCTCCCAAAGCAGAGCACTATGGAAACAGGATGAAGACCAGCATTCCAGCACCAAAGCATGTACACTACAGCATCGGCTCTGCCCTTAGCGTGGGTACATGATTCCCACTTGTGTCTTAATGGAAAATATATCTGCATCAGTAGAAGGCTGCTTACAGACAAGCTGTTCCTTCCTGTCTTCCATGTTGTTTTTAAAGGAAAGCCACGCTTCTTCCTATCCTCCCCCACCAGACTTCTACGAGCACAAAAGGACGGCAGCACACGCCAAGGGTCAGACCTCTGCAGCACTAGTTGACAGGAAGGGCCGGGATGCCACTGGAGTTGGTCCTTTCCTCTGTATCACACCACATAAAACACAGGTATGATGCTGTTTTGAATAATCCTCCCCAATCAACACATGCTCTCAGAAAAACTCTGCAATATAGCAAATTTGGCCTTCACACTATTCACAAGATGTTTTACATCAGTAGCTTCAGCTATTTTAAATGTTGATGAGGCGCTCAAGGCCCTGAGAGTCACAAGCAGCTCCGCGATGGGCCAAGCCCCACGCTCGGTCTCCACCACAACCACGCTGCCCTGCGAGGGCTTTGGGCAGGGCATGGCTGGTGGGAGCCCAGTCCTCCCCTGGACACAGAGCACGGGCTCAGCCCACCCACACCGCGAAGACTGACTCGGTGGATTAGGGCAGATCTCAGGATCTCTCAGGAACACACGTCTTTGAGGAAGTACTAGGAGGTGGGATGGGTAGAGAAACACATTGTGAGAAGTAGTTATTCTTTTGACCCAATGAAAAAATCCAGCTCTGGAACTTTTGAGTACACTCTTCAACTCATTCACTCTCGCTCGCTCCACCCTGTTATCATGTGCTGTTTTACCATTGCAAATACTGTCTTTGAGACAGGCTGCACATGTTCATACAGCATCCAGCAGCCTGGATCTTTTTTAAAATCTTGCGGGGCATTGCTACAACATAAATGTTCAGACTCAGAGCAATTACTTCTGACTCCACTAATGAGACAAGCATGGTGTTTCTGTACTCTATATATACACATTATACGCAAGTAACAAGTATCTTGGCTGTGATGTAAACCCATCCCTACTTAATTTATGTTTGCACACATTTGGACTGAAAATGAAAATTAATAGAAAGCTAAAATAAATAAAAGACCTCCTGCTGCTCTGCGTGAACATTCAAGAAAGCAAAGAGCAGAAACACATCGTTCCCCCACAACGCCAGCACGGAGTTTGCTGATTCCCAATTACTGAACAGCCCTGTCAGACACCACAGACTGACTTGGTGTGGGGCGGTGACGTGAGGGGTGCACAGAATAGAGGAATTTTGTCCATTCATCAGGCAGTCTTCCCCTCTCTGTAAGGAGTGGGGACTAATGCACGTAAATCCCTGGTTCATCAAGAAGTGAATAGACCTTTTGTTGCAGTCTATTACAGTTATAAAGATTCTGGCCACGCTTCTCTTACCACCACCATCCCCTCCACCAAAGTGAAAGGTAGAGCTTAAAAACACAGAAACAAGATCAGGATTCAAAACATGCTGGAACAGCCTGGCTGCACCAAGAAGAGTAGGAAAGGGAAAAAAAAAAAAAAAAAAACCAAAACCTGCCAGCCCCCTTTTCAGAGCCTGAGAAGTTTTGCTCAGGCACCTGACATCCAGTTTTCGTCTTCTACTGCAGATGTGCAGCTCTCCTGCACAATGGGCGCCTGCAGCCCTGGCTCTCTTCCAGGTCCCACTGTGTGACAGTAACAAAAGGCGAGGCTGGAAGCCCTCAGCTACAGCACAGCTCTAAATGATTGAGTGACCACGGCGTCCAGAGCTTGGCAGCAGCTGCTGCTTTAAAGGGACATTACCCAAAGAGTCAGCAAACCACAGAGGCAGGCATGTTTTCACACCAGATTGGAAACGTTCTGCTCAGAATTGAACTGGTCCTGCCACATTGCTTTAAAAACCCAAGGCAGAGAGTGGGGAGCAGGAGAGAACAGGGCACGGCAGGGATTGGTGTTGGAAGTTGTTAGTACAGTATCACAAAGCCTGAAAGTCCATCTACTATAGTGTCCTCCACAGAAGGATTTCAAAGCACTCGGCGAGCGTTAGCGGTGGCAACCTTCCACCTCTACGGCCACGTGTTATTTTCACTTTAGAGTTAGAAAAATAAAGCCCTAGTGACCAGGACAACTT
>JAVSBS010023177.1:41392-53789 GCA_033124195.1 Coracias cyanogaster
CCACATGGACACCTTTTCTCCTAAGTGTGTGGAGAAGATCACCTCTTCACATATTAACATTGCATTGAGTTACAAATTTCCGTTTTCTTTGGTGCACAATTGTACAGCACCACAAAGCTAAAAAAGGGCTTTTACAGAGAAATTTAACACTGAACACTACCTCTGGCTTGTGAAGTGGGGATACGTAGGAGCACCAGCATGCTGAGCATTGGACACCAATGCGTACCATACCTTAATGCATACTGCTTCTGGAGAAGCATATTGCCAGTCTCCTGCTGAACACCACAGCAGTTTTTGAGCACCTGTTCCAGAAAGTTATGGGCCAGAAGAGCTGGATTGTTTTTTTACACAGACAAGATCCAAACAAATCCACAAACCCCTTCAAACCCCATGAGATACTTTACTTCCCCTCCAACATGCATAAAAGCTGAGCTTTTGCTGCACAGCTGCTCACGCGCATCACAGGATGAACAAACCAGGCTAGTGCAATCTTCCAAAAAAACCCAGTGAAAACAAGAAGTGCCTTTGCTCAGCATTCAAGCCCTTCTGCCCATCGTTTCTTTTCTACATTCTGGTAACACCCAGGGTTCAGACCCTGACAAAATAAGGAGTCCTTTTACAGTTCTGCAGACAACGTGTCCTCCCACCATCTTTCTTTGAAGCCTCCTTTCAGCCATCCCAGGTACAGTCAGACTGGTTTTGTGATCAAGGTCTGCACTGCAGCTCCAAACCTCTATTGGTGGT
Organism: Coracias cyanogaster; assembly: GCA_033124195.1. NCBI lineage: Eukaryota > Metazoa > Chordata > Aves > Coraciiformes > Coraciidae > Coracias > Coracias cyanogaster. The sequence continues at coordinate 42,137 of JAVSBS010023177.1, forward strand.
GCTTCAAAAAGAGGTGATGCCACCTTCTTCCCAGAGTTCAGCTCCCCTGCTTCAAACTGCCCAGCCTGCACTAGAAATACTGCCTGTGGGAATCCTACAGACAAACGGAGGGCAAGTGACTGACCAAAAGAATCACCAAGCGTCTGGGTGCAGAAAGAAATCAGTAGCCAGCTGTGTGCTAAGTTGTACCAATAACTTAGAGCAAGAAATAAACATGTCAATTCAAGAAAAAAAAATTACATGAACAGAAACTATTATGCAGCAAATACTCAAAATAATTTCTGTCAACAGAGCACCAATTAAGACAGATAAACACTCGTTTCACTAATCTTCCTCCTTCTCCTCCCTCCAGAGTAATTTAGTTGCCCACAGGGAAAAACCGTACAAGAAGAGACTGATAAAAGAGACGTTTTAAAAAGGTGCGCGTATTTCTCTGACACAAGCAGGTAACACAGCCCTGCTAGAGCTCTGTTGGAAGGAGACAGAAGTACAATTTCACATTTCTCTCTGGAGTCTGAAAGTAATTTCAAAAGGACATTTTAAAGCCATCCTTCACCACCTGCAGTCAAGTGGTCATTAGGAAAAAAAGCACTGTAATCAAAGCACTCACTAACTGCTGAGAAACACTATTAATTCACCGGGCAGCGCCGCTCCATCCATTCACTGCGCAGCCATCTCGAGCATGTAAAACAAAGCCACGCGCGCTTGCTTGGATTTTCAGCGTGAGCAGTGATGGTGAAAGGGGGAAAGGAATGTAAAGACATTGCTGCGCTAACCCACAAACAACGGTAGACATAGCCGGGACCGAGGCTGTCGTGTGGCTACCACCTTTGGCCAGCTGCCTTCCCCAGATTTTGGGTCTGCCTCCTGTGACAGCAAGGCATGAACAGGGTTCAGTTCGAAGTCTGAGCTCGGCCAGTATTCAGTCCACAACAGTAAAGTGGTGTCTTTTTCAATGACTTCCATATGCAGGGAAGGGAAACGAGCAGGAATTGTTACACATTGTTGGATCTTTCCTCCTTAGAACCGTGGGGAGAGAGGGAGAAAATGACTTTGCAAAACATATGGTTTGAGCAAGTAGGGGCAATAAGTGCTTTGCTCTACCAGCATGCTGCTCACATAAGAAGACATCAGTGAGAGGCGGGCAGCACAGTAGCAAATCTGGTACCAGGAAATGTTGTGTAATGTCGAACACACAGAACAAAAGAATGATTTCCTACTCCCACAATGGACTATATCATATCTAACCTTACACTGTGCCCTACAACATAGCGGCTGCCTGATCAATCCAAACAACATAAACTTAGTAGGACTGGAGATACTTTTTCCACCTCGCTGAAACTCAGATAAATGGGACAGCAAGCCCAGGTTTCCGTAGCACCAAGCTGGAAAGCAGAAATCAATGCATCTTCCAGCCTCCTGCTTGCTAGAAGCATCAGGAATTTAAGCGATGAAGAGCTGGAATGGGGGAATGGGGAGGGAAAGTAGAGGAATTCACAGTATTTGTTAGCCAGTCATTTGTCATTTAGCAGTCCTGGATGTGGTGCTGACTGACCATGTGAAGAGAGTGCTCCCCTAAGCTGGAGAAATGCTGACACTTAAGGAACAGGGCAAGAAAGCAAGAGCAAGGAAAATAAACAAGCAAGATGAGAAACAGCAATTCTTCTGTGCTAAAGGAAATAAGTTGTTGTTGCATAGGTGCTCCTGACTTCAGATGACTGGTCTGGGTGAGGACCCCATCTGATACCCTTAAGTGGCAGCGCTTCCAACAGTGCTAAGAGCAAAAGTTGCTCCCCACAACACATGGACCAGACCTCCCAGTTGTTTGAACAGGCTGGGGCTGTGTGCCAGGAAACGCTGGGGATCGTTCGGGTCCGAGCCTCTGCCTGCCTGCTGCCAGCCACCACTGCTGTTTGATGGGCACCACGGAAGAGAAAAGCCATCGCTGGGATTCCTGCGCAACATGGGGCAAGAGGCAGGTTTATCTACGATAATTTCACAGCATTCTCTCACTCCATTTCCTGGTTGTTTTCCAGGACCGCTCTGTTACGCTGTAAAAAGCATTACATGCCTGTGATCATGGTGACAAGACATACCATGATGACAGTGCAGCTACAGGCAGCAGGCTCTGCAGAAACAAGCAGACAGGTCTGCTTTGTTCTCGGCAGCCAGTTCCAGAGTCCAAGCTACCAAGAGACAAAAGAGTTTTCCAGGAACAGGGTGCCAGGCATCCCATGTACTGCCTCTGATTCCTAGGTAGGAGACAAGTCACTATCTGCTTTGCACCACATTTATCCTTGTTTTGCAAATGCAAAGCGTGTCCTCAGACCCTTCATGTTTACATGGAGAAAGACAGCAATAGCTCCTTCGGCAGGACCATGCTTGTTGCCTTGTCTACAAAGTTACCAAACCACCAGTTTTCCAGCATTTGCAAAGAACCCAGACTGACTGAAACAACTTAAATCCAACCTGAAACACATGCAGAGACTCTCAACTCACCACCCACTCCCAGAGCTGAAGAGAGTGAAGACTCCAAAAGGTTGAACTGTAACAGGCAAATGTATTTTTAACAAATTCTGTTTCTATAAATATTACAAAGCTTTCTGCTCTTTGGAGGCTGCTCTGCTCCCAGTGCTGCTGACATTATGGTGACATTTAGGAGGCCTTCACATTGCCTTACTGCCTTTCGTATGCTGGTTTTGTTCAAGGGATCACAGAGACATACGAAGACACAAGGGCTGCTTATTCAAACTCTGCTCACTCGCTGACCTGCTGCTCACGCTGGAGTCAGGAGCACAAAGGGGCTCTCCATGTCAAGTGTGCTGGCTGCCGCTGTCTCCACCACTCTGGAATGCATATAAATGCAAAGGACACTAACCCTGAGCTGCCACCAAGAAGGCACAGGGGTGAAGGGATGGTGAATTGATTTCTGAAGCTGCACAAGGGCTTCAGGTAGTCCCAGCTGGTACTGCACCCTGTCCACACAACATAAAGGCTCTTCTTCATTTACTGATTACCGCATTTACTCTGTCTCCTTCTCTTTTTTTCAAAGCTGTTTTGCCCCACATCTGCTGCCCTCCCCCTCCGTTTCTTCACTTTCTTGCACTCCCTCTGGAGACCGCTGCCAGCCCAGCAGCATGGCCAGCATGCAGCATGAATGGCACCGAACTGGCACTCGCCCCAGATGCTGACATCACCTCCTCTCCTGTCCTCAGCCTCCTTCAAGCTGGGCTCCAGATCCTGCACCTCAAACGCTGAGCATCTAATGCACTGACTGTTGCCTTTGAGCCACCTTCAAGCTTAATCTGTAGCTCGTCTGTTATTAAAAAACAGGGTGGTTATACAGCAAGAAACAACATATATAGTAAAAAAAAAAAAGGGGGTCTTCCCAACTCAGGTTAAGACAGACACCAACACTTTGGTTAGGATCCTTTAGATACCTGTTCTCCTGCATTTCAAACACGCCAGCCTAAAGAAGCACCTTGTCCACAAGGTAGGAAATTACTCCTACGCACCTGAACAGCTTCTAAGTGACCAATTACAGACATATCTGTACATCAGCACATTTATTTTTTAAATGCTGCAACTATTAAAAATCCAGCTTAAAAAAAACAACCACAACAGAAACTTTGATAGTTATCTCCAAGATTCAGCTGTTGGATCTCATTCAGAGTGAGCTGCTGCTGGGATATCCAGTAACAGTTTCAACTAAATTAATGACTACATCTCCACCACATCACAAAAATCTAGTATTACATACACACTGTCCGGTTCATTTCTAGTTATTTTGAGCAGAACTCACACGGATACTTAAGGAGCAGAATCCCTGTTCTCACATAAGCAGGTGCTTAATTTTAGGGATGGAGAAACTCTACAGATCCAGGGCTCCAGGTACCACATGTTCTTTGGATTGTGTTTTATTTTGCATAGGTATCTAATGTTTTTCTTAACAGGAAACTTCCGCAGACGTTCTTATTACAGGATACAAAAGCCCTGACAACGGCTCCAGCAGAATTCTCCCATTGCAAGGGAAAAACAACATGCCTCACTTCAGTTTGCACCAGCAAAAATGGTTTGAAGGTTTGTTTCGAGGCTTAAGATGTTTTTGGCCTCCTCTGACGTTTAACATAGGGATTGTCATGCTAAGAGGATTGCGATTCACAAGAACTGCATACTTCAATAGGATCACTCCACAAAAATTTCCATCTACTCTAGAAAATTGCCCATTGCTTTTTGAAATTCAATGAAAGCGCAGAGCACAACAACTATAGTTATTTAACCTTTCATCAAAAAACCGTGAATATCTGATAATAATAAGTACAATCTATAAAGGCTTCAAGTCAACACTTTTTATAAGCAGATTTGTAAGGTAATAAATTTTCCATGACTTAACGATCAGCTTTGCCTATGAAAGCCAATGTTGTAATTCCCAATTGATTGTAGATGTTAATCTTGCAGGACTCTTGTTCTTACGCTGTGATTTATTAGCTGAATTAATGACAGATTGCACTGCTTAAAACAAGCTGCTGTTTTACACAATAACCCAGGAAGCTCTGCCCAACTAAGTCACTGCAAGGATGGGAGGAAGGTAGTGTGCAAGGTGAAACTGCTCATGATACCTGAGCTAATTTGTCTTATTGCCTTTGAAATGCAGCACTAATTGTTTAACAATTAACCCTATGACTGAACACCAGGAGAGCTGAATGGCAGCAGCTATTCAGGCTCTCTATGGAGTTTGGGATTCACATCCAGTCTCTGCAATTCATTTACCTGGAGACATTCTGCTTTCTCATGGAAAACAACAGATTTCCCCAGCCCCAACCCCACACACACTCCTTTGGGTTTGAAGACATTGGAGAAGAAAAGTCCCATGTGCTTTCTGTATATAACTCTGTGGCTAGAAAAGGAAAACTACAGAATAAGGGCAGCTCTGACTCCTCAGGTCTTAGCTCATGGCTACCACAAAGCAAGCGCCCTTATGTGTAATACAAGTTATAACCTTCCCTCCAGACTATTCATTCTCTACCTCTTCAGCAGCATTTCTGGCCTAGGAGAGGATGTGCCACAAACATGTTCTAATGATGCAGTCAAACAGGGGGCCAAGCACCATAGCGGAAACAATGACAGTTCCTTGGTTGGTCTCAGTCGGCAGGTTTTATAAATTGCGATGCTGTAATAAACTGAGACCTTTTCCTGTCAACTCTGCCATCGAGACGCAATACAGGAGATGGAGCAGGAGCTGCGAACTGTGGGGGAACCAAACTCTATAGTCACAGGACAAGTATTCACGAGTTATTTAATTCTGATGCAGGAGCCCCATGTTCTGCAGTAAATGGCTCCCTCCTTCATTTGCTTTTTAAAAGCTTGCCTCTGAAGGGATCCCTCTGTTTTCCAGTGAATTTGAACTTGCTTCTGTGCTTCTTTGCAAGTGCTTCAGTGACTGGAGGCAGTTCCTGCGCCGCAGCGCGCCAAGAGTTGCCAATTCCCATCGAGTCATCGCTTGCAGCTCCAGTGCCTCGCTCACTCTTCCCTGCTCCTCCCTGCCTAGCGAGAGCGGCGGCATATGCTGCTCTGCGGTGCGGCTTCAGAGGTGAGATGAGATTTAAAAATAAATAAGATAAAGAAGTGCATGGATGGAGCCTTACATGGCTGCTTCTGAACAGGTCTAATTCAGAGACGGTCACCTCAGAAGTGTCACACCAAAACCCAGGGACCACCGCTGCGATCGGTTATTAAAAACTGGCCCCAGCCATCTGCTGGTGGTCAAGCTCCATGATGTGGCAATCAATTACAGCTGTTATCTTGTCCTAGCTTTGACAGATGTTCCTCTCTTTCATTGTACAGTAATTACTAGTTAGCTGCCAGCAGGCTTCACACTTTAATTGTGGCGCTAATTTGAGACAAAGAGAGGAAGAAATAGGGAGAGGCAGACAGGGAAAGGCAAAAGCTAAGACAGCTGTGGCAACTGGAATGCCCATGCATTAAACATTTCTTTATAAACAATAGGTGAAGGCAACCAGTTACACCAACAAGACTTCAAAAAGCAACAGTCGAGAACCATGCAACGACACCAGAGCCTGCAGTCCTTGTTCCTTTCAGGGGGGAAAGAGGGACACTTTTCCCTTGCCTTGCCAAACAGGCTATGCTAAAAATACCTGCCAGCCCTCTGGCAATGCGTGGCTTCACACTGCCAGGCAGCGCAGTGCCAACTACTTCACGGTTGTGACAACTGGATGGATAAATACATAATGTGGGGTTTTGATTTTTGGGGGTGTTCTTCTTAAATCGTCTTGGAAAACAAGGAACCTATGTAAATTATAACATAGATGAATTAATGCTGCAAAACACAAGCAAAAGCACTCCATCACCTCGCTAGAGAGCCAGAGTCACATAGCACCTGCTCTGCAATCTGGTGTTCACAGAGAGCCTTTGGAGATGGGCAGGAGAGAGCGAGTGCCCTCTTTGAGTGGACCAGGAGCCAGCAAGGTAGGAAACCTGGCGACTCATTTCTTATGTAACCCAAGGCTCTAAAGAGTCTTCAGAAAAGGGACCTGACAAGGTTTATCCTTTTCTTCTTGGCTGGTTTGGATGCAGCATTTTGGTGTAATTTCTAGATCCGTATCTTGTCTTAGTTTCTGTACACCACCTAATACTGTATACCCCAATAAAAAGACTCTAATCATGCAATGACCCACAATAAAATCCTCATTAGCTGTTCTTAAATGACATTCAATAGTTTAAGATGTGCTCATCTCCTCTGTTTAGACTGCAATGGAAGTATCTCCTCTTTTTTTTTTTTTTTTTAAGGTGTTAAATAGTCAAAAGACTGTCTTTAAACAGGTTTCATAAACCAAGTATCAAAACTTCCCCTGGAAGTCTGAACAGTAAGAAGAAAAAAATACAATTGTTAAGATGAATTCTGCAGCAAGCTACAGGCACCCTCCTTGTAGATGTCCAAATCTACATTAACTATTTCTTATTTCAGTCACAATGGGCAAATTTCACAATTTAATTCACATTTCTGCTGTTGAATATTATTGAATCTTTCAGTAGCACTTAGGCTGCGGTTGGGTGATGTGATGCACTTGGCAGCAACAGTGGCTTGCAGCAGTTCCTGTCACGCTCTCTCATCTGGTGCCCACCCCATGCCCGGCCTCATGCCACTATATGCTCCCTGCTGCAAGTTGTGGCAGCACAACTATTTCAACATCCATTCGCATCAGGAAATGGGGAATGGCAGAAGACATTAACACCCTCATTTCACAAAATCAGGGGGGAGGAGACTATCTTGTACTGGCACAACTGACACTGAGGTTTTGCAAAACAGCTCCCTGCCACCCAAGGATCAACCAACTGCCTAAACCGGTGAAGGCAACAGGAACCAGACAGCTTCCACCGGTGTGAAAGAGCTCAGCCATCTTAGAAACCTTACAGTAGTACAGCACATCACGTGTGTGGGAATGAGAAACACAAAACCGCTCATACCGGTATTACTGAGAACCGCCTACCAACGAGACATGCCCCTGGTTTAATTGGACACAGTCAACTGCAGGCGTCTGGACTGGAGCTCAGATTTCTAAGTGTGCTCAAATCCACTGATGTTTTCTATCCAGAAACTTGTTTGTTTTCATGTGGCCTCAGATTTTACATTTTAATGCCACTTACTGACCTTTTCATTATTTTATTTTTCTGCTGTGATCTCAAGCAGTGTTTGTTGATTTCATATTTTATTATTACTTTGTTGTCAGGAGAACTTCTGAAATAAAATTGTTGGGAAAATGTATGAGGTTTTGGTGGTTGCTGAACACAACCAGCCAGCTCCCACTGATAATGGCAGTTTAGGTTAACTGTCTGGGATCACCACACAGCAGCTGTCAAGGGAAAAGGGGGGAAGGGACAAAGCTGTACATTTTTAACATGTTTCTAGCATTGCAAGTAGCAGAAGTAGTGGTTTTACAGAAGCAGAACTATGTGGTTCACTGACCAATTATTTGAAATGGCTTCTCTGCAGGAACTGCCATTTTTCTGGATTACTGCTTTTTGAAAAGGGACTCTGGGGCAGTGGTGCAAACATCTGCCAGACAGCAAGATGTTATGCAGATGACAAGAAAAGTAGGTTGACCAAAACCCACTAGGGTCTTGCTACCTGACAAAGTCAATTACCTTGAAAATAACATCACTGGAAGCAAATCTTCCATCTTCGTAGTCTGCTTACCAACTGATGTTACTCCTTGACTTCTACAAGTTCTACAGGCAAGCTGTCTTCTCCCTTTGTTTCAATGCACTGGTCCATCCTCCTCTTCAGAGACATACTTGAGAGAGAGTTTACGAAACATGTTCCCTATCAGCTGAAATTCTGGATGACATCTCCCATGTCACCTTGTCAGAGATGAGCAAATACCACTTTTGAATCTTTGAGTAACTTCAGACATCAACTGACCATGATCCCACTACGATTTCTCTTGGACATACCTCCTATGATGATGTGCTAGCCAAGCAGCCAGCCATGATCCCACGTCTCACCGACATCATTCTTCTCTAGAACACTATACCACTACAAGCAATACAAATTAAACTGCACTGCCCACCCCCTGCATCCCCCAAAAAAGAGCTATGTACCCCCTCAGAGAATGGATCCGTGGAGTCAGAGGGTGCTGACCTCTGTGCTCTGCCTCCACCAGCGAGGACTTGTTAAACACAAGGCAATCTCTCAACTGTCATCAATGCTAAACAGGCAACTACTGTGCTGATTGATTGATTACATTTCCCTGTCTAAATTATATTATGAACAAGGCAAATCACTCTGAAAACAAGAAAAATCACAGCCTAACTTCAGGCAAAAGTGCAGATAACAGTTTCTGCCAGTATGACTAAGAAGCAAGTGGACTGGAGTCAAACCAAGGCCTTGAGCAAACAGTCCTGAAAGTAGAATCATCCACAACCCTCCTGACCAGAAAAAGCCTGGACAGGGATTTGCAAATCAGCCATGACCACATCAGGCCATGACCTTTTGTATGAAATTAAACTGGAGGGAAAAAAGAAAAGAAAAAAGGTCTCTAGAGACTGATGATCCCAAAGTGCCAAAGAAGCTTGTCTGTTCCTCACACACACTGGGGAAGCAGCACTGCTCCAACAGAAACAACACACCCTCCCTCTCCTGGTTTCGTTTCTCTTCCCTCTTCTATTTTTTTCACTTTGTACCAGCTGATTTGAGTGTCCTTATTGTACTTTCGCTTTTATTGACAATTTCTTTGCACCCTTGGTCAGGAGCTGGCAGCTTTTAGACAGCTGCTGCAGGGATGGCAGAGACGGTTCCAAACCTGCTCCATTTTGCTGAGCAGCACAGCCTCCCAAGCCCACCTGGGACCCTACTGACCCCAAGACAAACTGCCCTGCTGAGCCCCTGTGAGGGCTACCACAGGGGCCTGGCTCCATGTTCTTGCCAGCTCTGTAGCCACCACCTGCCTCCACCTTTCCGTTTCCACGAGCACCCCATTACTTTTTTAGGCCTTCATTTCTCAGCCCTGCTTCTTCTCTCCTCCTGCAGACATGTCCACGTCCCAAGTTTCACCCTCAAACACAAGTTTTTCCTCACAAACTTCACATTTCATCCCAACTGAAACGTCAGCGCACCTCTTGCTGCTCTCCTCCCCATGTGCTCACCACAGCCCCTCGGCCCACGAGCTCCCCAGACTCACGGTGTTCCAGGACAAAGCAGCCCCAGGACACAGCCTGGCAGCGGGACCTCTGAAGGGAGGAAGCACTGCAGAAGCAAAGCCCCGTTGGCAGGGGATCGGGACCTGAGAACTGTCCTGTCCTCCAGAGCCGAGCTGGAGCACCACTGACGGGGAGAGATGAAGGACAGGCCAGGCCCTCGGCCTCGTTCCCCAGCCGCTGGTCCTTACATCCTCTCTGCCAAGCGGTGCCCACCAGCCTGGGCCCAGCTAGGAGGCCTCGGCCCAGGCTTTTCCCCCAAGCACATTAAACATGCTGGCACTGCTGGGTGTCATGGCCAAGCTAACCAGGGCACCAGCCAAAAAAAACATGCAGTGAGACAGACCTCAGGGCTTTTCTACTAACCCTTTCCTTGTTTCAATGAACAGCTACTAAAGGGGCAGTGAAGAGGGGATGGGGGACACCCCTCCTCCCCTTACTCCATGCCCACCATGCTGCTGGTGCATTCCCAGCACAACACTCCACAACAACCCACGCCAGCTTTTGAACCATGTCCAACAGCATGAATAAGCCTTCAATTCTTATTAAGGCCTCCCTCACTCACAGCAGAAAAGTCTATTACAGCTGCTTCACCACAGGGCATTGCCATTTCCACTCACCCAGGCATCACTCAGACCCCGGCTGGCCTGCGCCTATCCAGCGCCCTGGACGCTGCAGACAGTAATTAAGACCAAAGCTCCATAGGAGTGTCTTTGGGGGGAGGGAAGGGAGCAGTGGATAAAGCCCAGCTGCCAAAACTTTTAATTCCTTCTCACAGGATCAGGGCTGAAATGTTTGAAATAATTTCTTAACAAAAACAAAAGAGGCTGCTGAAAAGAATAACATTATGACAGCTGGTGGGAAAGTCACCAGTGGGTGAACACCGGTCACCGCACTGATCCCCGTCCGTGCACCACTGCTTACAGGAAGGAAGAGATTTTTATATCCCGAGCTGCAGTCTGCGCTTTTTACTTGCCTCTTTCTCCCAAAGCTGCCCTGGCTCAAGCTCATGGCGCTCTCCTGCTTCCAGCCTTCAGGACAGCTTTCACAAATTGGACAGGAGATGAATTCAGCAGACACTGCATTTCAGCAGTGATGGTCTGGTGGCCGCAGGAGACAGGCGTGGAGAGACTGACCTGTACCCCTTGCCTTGCACAGGCTCCGGCAACAAACACGATACAGATACTCTATTTAATTCACTTTAAAGTACTGCTACATGAACGGCACGTTTGGTTGGATCAGACAAACTTCGTGACATGAAGAAATCTTTCCTGCCAGAAACATGTTATCAAGTGGAAGGTGTTTTCTTCAGAAATTTTCACCCTTTTCAAGGCCAAAAGCTTTGCTGCTCTTACATTTTAGAACTTGCTTGCTGTAAGTGTACTCCTAAACAAAGTTTCCCCGCAGAAGAAAAAACGGGCCTGTGCAGTCATTATACAAAATTAAACAGAGTTTCAGATGAAATTAAGTTTAATTATGTACATTTAATAACAGGTATGTGCTTTTGAAACAACAGATGTTGCACAGATGTGGTTCAAGGTAAAGACAATAACAAAAGCTTTCCTGGTGATTCAGAAAATATTTCTACAGAGCACCCCTGCACCACATCACCTCTGTCTAACCAGCTCTAAGATTTTCTTACCTAGGTTTTGTAAACTTCCCTTCCCCACTACATAACACACCACCTTGGTTTTGTTTGATAGTTGAGGGAGTGAGAGGTGTTTGTTTTCTAAACATAGAGGCAGCACTGAAAGATTTCCAGAAGATAATTTCCTGATCATCCCCACTGGTGCAGCTGCCTCTGAGGCTGTTCCACAAGCTTCTCCTGCCTCATCACCATCTAGCTTGTGTGCTGAAAGCAGAACACAACCTAAATCTGTCCTGCCTTGCATTTCCCCTTGGTCAAATATTTTTCAGGAAGTAGTTGATCTGGCCTGCA
>JAVSBS010023177.1:59181-76797 GCA_033124195.1 Coracias cyanogaster
ATAAATGCTGGGAATATGCATTGGAAATACGTATTGTAGAATTCTACTGGGAATAAAGCGGTCTCGTACCAGCAGTTTAGGCAGAGGTTTTTTCCCTACTTAGTGCCCCTTTGAAACTGGAGTACGGTTTCTATTTGAAAGCCCATTTAAGAGCTTACCTCTCTGGCATACATGCACGCTGGGATCTTTGCAGCCCTCAGGAGACAGGGGATGCATCAAAAAACCCAGGCTTTTTCCCAAGCAGGCATCAAGTATTGTCACAGGAGCTAACTGGCTCTGGTTAAGTTTGAAACCTCCACCTTGCTGCCCGGGCTAGATGTACTTGCAATCCCACCCCAGCTTAGGCGGCCAGGTCTTCATGCCTGTGCTGCTGAGTTCATGTTTTCACCCTCCAGCTCCCTTCACCCTCTGTCAACCTGATTTTTTTAACTACAAAAGTTTGCTTAAACAAAGAGGCACTCTTGGCCTCTGAGATATTTTATCTTTTTTTCCCCATTCCTTTCCCTTGCCCTTTTCCCAGCAGAAATCACTCTCACGTGCTGTGTTTGTTCTGCATGGAGGATCTTCCCTTTGCCCCTGCTCCCGCTCCCCACCACCACTTCAAATCATGAGTTTTACGCTGCCCTTGCACTGCAGCTGAGACTGAAGAACAGAGGATCAAAGCAGCTGTGAATAAAAAAATGCTAATAATAATCGTGGTGTTTTGAACATGAATTATTAATACATTTTGTTTCTAAACCACCATGACAGTCTAGACCACCCTGCAAAAGATGAGGTACATCTGTTACACACACTCTTCCCTGAAAGCAGCGTTAGGGGAGTCTGTGGATTTGAGGGGTTTGAATAGCGTCAGCAGCCAGAAAATACCCCACTTTAGATAAACTCAACAGGTTAACATCCAGCTACCAGGTTCAACAGGTAGCACGGTGCAGTCCAGCAAATAAAAGAGCTTCCTGCAAAGCACGGAGGTTTTTAAGTGCTGCCTGAACTGAGTGAATCAGTCAGTCTGCAAGAACAAAAATTTCAGCTGGAGATGGCACTAGTCTAACTTTGCTCAACTGTCATACACAAATCCGCTATTTTGCTGTTATGTTTTCAAGAGATACTTAAACTATAAATGTTAACATTTCTGAGCTTTAAAACACTTCTCTAAGTAGAATGGGCATTAAGGTGACAAAAGGCAGGAAAGTACCATGATGCCACGATCGATGATTTTAAGATCTCAGTGCTCTTTCAACAAGGTGTTAAACACAACCGAGTCTCAGCACCTTGCCATACCCTGTGTTGAGTTTCTGCTGTCTTGGCAGCACCTCACAACACCGACCAGCTTTGTGGCAAAACCCAGAGCACCTGAGTGCACAATCACCAAGTAACACAGGTCCTTCTCAAAGCCAAGAAGAAAATGGATTCAAAACCAACCAGGCAGTTTTCTGCTGTGTTGCTGGGCTCGGGACATGCCCATCACTGGCACCACGAACCCCAGGCAAGATCTGTGTGCCAGAGGTTCAACTTCCACTGCTAAATTCCAATGCTTCTGTCTCTCTCAGAAATAATCACCATATGTGTGCAATTACAGACCCAAGGAAAAGGGCTATTTTGCATTTTTCCCCTCAGTGCCAGAAACTGCCTACACTCCATTAGGTATTCTAGAACAGGGACCTACTGGCCTTGGGTTCTCGGCAAGCAGTATCTATTCCAGAAGGAAGGCAGCAACTCCATTCTTTCCTTTAGAGCTGAGGCAGAGCTGGGCTTCCAAGTCTCACGCAGACACTCCCAAGAGGCAAAAAAAAACAAACAAAAAAACAAACAAAAAAACCCCCACAAAACCAAAGGCAAGAAACCCACATGGATTTGATGGGAAAATTACTATTTAGAAGACCATGTTTCCTGATCCTATGAGCCTTCCACTAATGCATTCACCAAAAGGTTTTTTTTCTTACCTAGTCTTTTTGTTTGACTAAAGGCCCTAGGAATATGCAAGGGTGTAAGCTCTTGGGTATAGCTGTGATGTTAGTCATCACCTTACAGGTAATTTTACAGAAAAGCAAACTGACATTTAAAAATAAAGCCTAAACAGCCAGAAGAAATTAGATGGAAAATATCTTAAACACTGTTTAGACTAAACATTAATGTAAATGTTTTTCAACACAGTTTCAAAAACACCTCTACTATTAGAGAAAAGCAATTAAGTTGTATCTTCCTTCTCTACAATACCAAGTTCAAGACTGCTAAATTGATTTTCCTGAATGTTTTCGATGCGTGACTCAACCTAGTCAATTATCAATGGGGATGCTGAAAACGCTTCCTATGTCTATCAGATGAAAGCCTTTTCTCAAGTACCTGAGACTGAAAGGAAGCCCCAAACAGCTCCAGCTTACAGAGCATCAGGCCATTAACTTTGGACACAGACATTCTTGACAGGTGGAGGATGATTATCAGGCTTGATCCAGCCATGTGGTTCCACCAACTTCAACAGAAAGGTGTAATTTTTAGAACAACATAGTAAATAGGTGCAGTCTCCTGTGGACAAGGTCTAAAAAACACTAAATAGTTTGAGCTTAAGTGGCCTTATAATTAGGAACTGAGATGGTTTAGAATGGCCATTTCTGAAAAGAAGGATTTCTGCATGTTCCTAAACTAGTTGTATACATGCAACTCAGGCAACTGGAATGCCAAAAAAGATGGATTTACCCAAAACCAAGGTGGTTGTGGTAGGGGTAACCAAGATTAAATTTTAGTAACTTTGTACAACAGTTTATTCCAGTGTCATGATTTTCTCTTTTTGAGCAATAGGAAACCACAAGCAAAATGAAAAAAAATCTAAGTGGAGAACAACTGTGGAAACAGTTCTACATCCCTTTCAGCAAGCCTTCAGAGTTGATTTTTTTTTAAAATTGTGAATTCTGTTCACTCAAAGTCTTACCTGAACTCACAAAGCTCATACCAAGACATAGGAAGTCCTGTGCTCTATAGAAGTATCAGTGTTTTGTTACCTGGACTAAACTTTACACCAATTAATGGCAAAGATGGTGAAGATGAAATCTGCCCATTCAGTGCACACGTGCTTCTGACTGCAAAAATAATTTACTATCCTTTCAGAGCATCTCCATGGCCTGTCCTTATGGCCAGTTCAGTAGGGGCTTTTAATCATCTTCACCCTTCTAACTCGTCCTCACACTAACTCAAAGCACACTGTCTTTTTCACTTCCTTTTTCAAGGGCAGCAAGAAGAATCAAGATGAGAATAGCTAAAATATAAAACAGATGCTTTAATGTTTGTGATCTTTCATGTCTCCCGCGTTTTCACTACCATGTAATTTTAAGAGCTAATTATGAAATTACTGTCTACATTCAAAAGAATTTTCCTCCAAACCAACAGGCAAGTTCCCTACCAACATCCAAGTCACCCATGGAGATATTTCAGTAGTGGCAACGGTACCACGTTGAGTGGGCTGCTTGGCGACCCTGCTCCCCATATTATCTGACTCGGTCTCAAAAGTATGGTGCTTTTCAATAAGTATCAATCACTAAACCTGAAACAAAACAGATGCCAGTCTGTGTTAGTATTACAGTAAGCTTTATAACCCTAAACACAACATAGCAATAATGTGGTAGATGCCATTGGCTTGTCTCCCTGATGTTCGCATTTGAAGAAACCAAACTAAATCAAAATCCCCTTTCTGTAAATTGAACTTGACAGCCTAAGTTTCCAGACTGGTCTGATCTTGCACTTTGTGGAGACACAGTTGTGGGTTCACGCCGAGGGAGACAACAGTATGATTCACAGTCGGGGGGAGCGGATGGAAACAAGTTTTACTTTCAAATAAGGCGGTATCTAGAGAAGCCCATGGGTGAGGAGCATGTGGAGGGGACAAAAACCTGGCTTGCAACTTCACTTTGAGCAAAAAGACAGTTCACTTGACCCATATGCTCTCTTTCTCTGCTCTTGAATTCTTCACTGCCTGCCCTTTAGTTGTGATTTACTAGAGGCTTTATATAGATATTTCTCAGTCTTCAGCTGCAGATGCATGATCACTGTAAAAAGTGCTCAAACTGTGTGATTAGGGACATGTTTAACGCTCCCTAACCAGCACAATCAGCTTTTACGAACAGTTTTTGATCTGTAATTGTAGTCTTCAGCTAAAAGTTCTCACTGAAAATTTTTAACATTTCTGTTTTAACCAGTACAACTAACTACACCAAGTCGTCCAGTTGCTTGCTATCAGAATCTTCACATTTCTAGCAGTGCAACCCAAGAGGCAGATAAGGCAAGCATACTGCAAAGATAATCATTTAGAAGTGCACAAACAAGGATACTGTAGGGGTGCATTAACAGCCTGCTGCTTGCATTCAGCTCCTTCACTATTGTGTTGCCTTGCTGCCAATACACGCTTGCCAATTCCAGTAACCACATTTTATAAACCAATTGTTATTAATAGGAATCATAAGCTGCATGCACACACACAAAGGACTCCATGGCTTCCACACACAGAAAAGAAACTTTAGTTTCTCTTAAGAAGATATATAAAGTTCATGAAAAATTTCTACTGTACTTGGAGTTTGCAAGGAAGGAGTAGGAAAGCAGAGAGTGTACTGTGCTCAGCTCCATCTCTAACCACCTGGACTTCACTAGTAGCTTCACTGAGCATTTACAACAGTGATCTTCCTAGTCAGGAGCAGAACTGGATACCAACAAGATAAATGTAACAAAGCCAACCATTCTAAACATTCATGTAAGTAAAATAAGCTCTGGGATTGTCACATGCATCCCTACAGTGCAGAGCTCTGCAGAAATAAAGATTCCTTGGTCATCTTCACTCTTGCAGTTTTCTTTGGGGATCTGGGGTTGCTCTGTAATTGCATTCCACCAGACCTGTGTACTGTCGCTGTCATGCTCACACTGTGAACCAACTAATTGTGTCAACAAAGATAAAGCTCACTTCCAGCCCTGGAGAGCTCTCACAAATACAGACTGATAGAAGGGGAGCAAGGGGAGGAAGTTTTGAAAGCACAAGAAGTAACTGTGTTTATGAAAAGCACACTTTTCAGACTCAGGATGTATGGCAACCCACAAAAACATGTTTAAAAATTCAGCCAAACACACTGAAAGCAGAGCAAAACTCACCCAGGTAAGCTAATGTGTCATAAAATGACTAATGGTACCACTAAGACTCAATTGACAGCAAGACAATGACAAGCAAAATATATTGCTTCATTTCATTTTTCCCTCATGCTCTGTCAATAAATCCAAGGCACGGAAAACAACCTTTGAAAACACAAAATGGTAACTGAGAATGATAAAAAAAAAAAACAGCAAAATCTGAACCCGAATCAGAGGAAAACACAGAACAGAGTGATAGAAATAAATGTCACTCTTATCTCTGCCAATCCATAGCTGAGTTCAGAACAATGCTGTGCACACTTCTGCTTTCCCAGGGCAAATACAACAAGTACATCTACCCTTGCATTTCTGGGAGGGTCCTCCCCAGCTGTAGACCAACTGATCTCCGCAGCTGGGGCAAAGAGACGGGCTCCCTCTGCTCACTGCACCCAGCAAGTTCTCACCGGTATTTCCTGAGCTCAGGCCCTAACTTGTTCCACGCCGATTTACTCACACGCCTGCATCTCAAGTTTCTTCCTCTTCACCCAGACAGGATTTTCCCAGCTTTTGCTCCATTAGAGCCCCAAATTATTTACCTTTAGATATATCACAGAGCACTGCCTTTCCCACCCCATCCCAGGGATGAGGTTGCCCAAGACAGGTATCTATGTGCTGCTCTTGCTGTTTTAATTATTCCTATTATAACTTTAAGGAACAAGACAGAAGAGTTGGGAAGACAGTCACCTGTGGTCAGCCATGTAACAGTATCACACTTCCCTTTGCCACTCCTGTTACTTTAAAATATTAAAAGTGCTGCTCTTGCACATTCTGTCATGTAGAACTGGGAGGAAAAAAAATGCACTGAGCTTTTCAATGGAAATTGTTTCAGCGGATTTGGCACACAATGTTTTTGAAAGGGTCACAAAACAAAGCTAATCCATTGATTTCAACTTCAGTCTAAATGTTTCTGTAATAAACAAATGGTGATTGAAATTCACCATGAATTCAGAAGCTAAGAAGTTCAAACTGAAGAGACTACAGGGTCATTTACTACCACGCCATCCAAAACAGTGTACATCCTCGACTGCTTTTGCATGAAAAAAGTAAAATTTCCCATTATCTTTTCTAGGAATAGTTAACTGGAAAGATGTGTGTTTCTCAGCTTTCCCTCAATCTCTAGCATCAAGGGGGAGAAAAAAAAAAAATCCAACCTTTTACCTACTCATCAATTCAACAAAATGTCAAAAACACACAGGATCACTTGAGCATGTGGATTTGACTCCATTATGATACCATATAATTTCAACAGCCTGCAGTTTTATTGTCCACAAAAAGCAGTAACTGAGTGCAGCGAGAACAACGGTGGCCTTGGAGTTGCGGTACAACATCGCAGCACACTCACAGTCTCAGAGCTGAAACTTCTATTTCCTCGTGTGCAAAACTCATCAAGGCTTTTTTGAACAAACAATTCTTTTTTTCTTTAAAAAAAGCGAATAGGTGATAATGCAGCTTACACTTAAGTAAAACTGGAAAGTCATCATATGCATTACTGGAATTGCTTTATCTAAAATGACCCAGCTCTGTCCCGTCAGAGGCCAGCAAACACTGACACTGCTGCATCAAAACCAGATTTCATTCCTTACCTTCCCCATACCACCTATCTCTAATATTTATGGGCAGTCTGGTAATGGAGATTAGGCTATGACTTATCAGGCTTCAATAAGGCATGTTAACGTGGAATTATGGCCTTTTAGCATAACCAGTAATGACGGCTAATGTTATTTACCTGAAGAAAGAAACATCGCTGTCACAGCTGCAGCTCATTCTAGTGAGTATAATTTAGTTCAATCATTTATAAATGCCTGCCTTGCTTATGCTTTCCATTTTAATTTCCTTGTACTCCTTCAGTACTCCTTGTACTAAATCTCGCCATATTTAGACAGACAGTTT
Organism: Coracias cyanogaster; assembly: GCA_033124195.1. Classification (NCBI taxonomy): domain Eukaryota; kingdom Metazoa; phylum Chordata; class Aves; order Coraciiformes; family Coraciidae; genus Coracias; species Coracias cyanogaster. The sequence goes on from JAVSBS010023177.1 coordinate 66,232, forward strand.
GGATGTCCTACATAAGAACCGATGAAGGTAAACCAAAAGGAAAGCCTGACACGCGCTACTGTTTTGCCAAAGTGAGATCCATTGCCCAGTCACCCCACGTGAAGACTCATCCCAACACGGACACACACACCCGAGGCACAGCCGAGCCTGCCGACGGCAACACCGTGACTCACGCCCGCTTGTGAATGTTTGCCAAACAGATGGAGACCTAACGCGTATAAATAGAGGACTGAGGTCACACTTTAGGTCCCCAAGATTTTTTCCTGTCTCTTCCCCTCCCTTGATGCAGCAAAACAACTGGATTTAGAGCTGCAGAGTTATTCCGCCCAAGTCGTACACACAACCACACTCACCATTTAAGACAAATTCTGTCACTTCTGTCATTTCTACCATCCCTAAGCTAAGCTCAAGACTCCACATTTTGCTCACACATCATCAAAACAGCTAAACATCATTAGCAGAGAACTCATTCCCAAGCACATACGAGAGAGCCATTAAGTCGGCCCCTCCAGGTCCCGGCAGCAGCTGGGAGCACACACTTGGGATCTCTCCTGGGATTCTCTTCCCACCCCTCTTCCATGAGATGGTTTCACTCAACTGGGCCTGATCTGCAAAACAAAAAATTCAGGGCAAATCACAAGGAAACAAGTGTGCTTCAGATAAGAAGCTGAATTTCCCTACTGTGGATTTTTTCCTCTCAGGCAGCACTAATGATTTAGGAAATCTCACTTATTTTTAGAAAACAAGCAGTCAGGGGGTGAGAGATGTGCATGTCAGGTAAACAGGCCATGACAAATTTGTAACTATCTGATAGGATTAATATAGCAATTATATAAGTATCTCCAAAACATTTACTACATTTTACTTCATCTGAGCAGCTTTCAAGACTTAAGACCATCAAGCTATTGTGTGCATTGAGACAGCTGATTTGAGGCCCAGAATAAAAGATTTCACACAAGGAACAGGTGGACAACAAGGAGTTCTTACATTAAAAAAAAGCATCATGACAATGAGCAAAAGGTGATAAAAATTCTGAAGAAAGTCCATTAGATTTTTCTTTAGAGTCTATAAGCTCTCTGACCAATTTTGCTAGCAATTAACAAAAGCAGCCTTTCAGAAGCCTGTTCATTCACAAGCCCACTCATTTATTCTCTGTATGCATGATGGGATCTTGGCATGTATGTAGACACTTGAGAAGAGATTGTTTTCATCCGCCAATATAGTTATGATTTTGATAATATGTCTTCCTTGTCCAGGATATTTTTAAGCAATCTGAAGACTAATGAATCATATGGAAGAAGAATGTTACTGGGCAGAATACATGAGGCATGAAAAAAGACAGACAGCTGAACAATTAATTTTCTATTACAATTAAGTGAGGTCATTTTCGGAGAACATTTACTCAGACAAGAGATTGCTGGGATTTTAGTCACTTTCTGTGAAATGAGCAAGATCATTCAAACTAGGCAGGTTCACACAAACAGAAAATACCTAGCAAATTTTACAGACTAAGCAAGTTAATCTTGCACATAAAATATGAATACGCCAAGAAGAAAACTTAATTCTTAAAACTGAATTAATTGCAGACCTTAAAGCACAGACAGGATAGAAGCTTCTGAGCTTGAGCTGCTCATCAAATAGACCTATTCTGCTAAAGCATAATTATCATCATACACCATCATCTCATGGGATTGACCTGAAATGTTCTCCAAGTGGTTAGTAGAACTCTGGCTGTGCTAAATTACTTTCAAACTGGTGTTACTCTTACTTCTAAAAATAGAGTGAATAACTTACCTGTTTGGAGAAGGGGGAAATCAAATAGGTCTATGTGACAATTTCCTATTTTACTTTGATTCAGTTAACACATGGAGAACAGAAAAGAGGAACTCACATGCCAACTAATTTTAAAGAAAACAAAAACTGGATTACATCCATGAGGTATTTAAAAGACAATGTTGGACTTCAAGCTCAGAATTGCAACATTCAAAGAAAAGCAGGCTAGAACAGACATTAAAAAAAACTATAGGCCATTAAGTCAGTAGCAGCAAAGAAAAAAACGTGTTTCAGAAAGCTTTTTAATTACTTTCAAAGTATTAATCCTTATTAAGTATTAATTAGGGAGGTTTTTTTTCTGAAGTGCAACACAATGTATAAAATATTGTCCAACAAGGCTACTTCTTTGGGGAGGGAAGTTTTGCATGCATGCGGTTTCTTCGCTTTTTCCATCTGCCCTGTTATCCAAGGCTTTTATGGTGCTCCCATCACCAGCTATGGTGAAGGTGTAACTGTTAGAACAAGAATAAATTAAAACCTAAGCGGCACTGATTAGAAGCTTATGCAGAAGAATTAAGCATTACAGAAAGGTACTGTGTTAACTAAAATAAATTCTTCATGAACAAGAGAGCTGCTGACCTGGGATGAGTGGTTAAGTACCTCTTAGCCTTTCTTCTTCCCTTATACTAACCCAGTAAGGGCTTTGCCCACTGTAAGATCTAATCAAAAGTGCTAATAACGAGACCAGGAGGAAAGGGACAGCAGGACAGATGAGCTCTACATTACCTAGTAATGCTGCATCCAGGCTTTACAAGACTGTGCGTGTGAAAGGACAAGCTCTCTTTAAGGACATGCCAATTGATATCTTAATTATAAGAACTGGAAGGTAAAGATGCCCCTGAAAGAGAGGAGTAAAACCCCACAGAAGAAGGAGCATCACAACATTTTTTAATTATTGTTATTTCAAGAGACTTCCAGCGACTGAGGGATTAACTCATCTGCTTTATGCATTCAATTTATTCATATACACATCATGTTTGTTCATTATACCACTCTTTCAAACCACACACATACACACAAAGTTCATCCAAAGCCTGAAACAACCCACCTCTGAGCAGATGCAAGTCTTGTAAAAGATTAATAGGCACGACAAGCAATCTCGGCTGCAGAGGGAAAAATATCCTAGTTAAATATTTCAGAGCTTTCATCAAACATCTGTCCTCTACACTGTGCTTGATAGAATGGCAAGGTAGCTTCTCACAAAGATTAACAGACATCTGCTCGACTAAAATCAATGTGTTCGGTGGAGTGCCAGCTAAACGCCAAGCACAGCATCTTGGAGTAACTCCGCTTCCCGTTGTGAGCCTGTGAAGATGTTCCAGTAACAGCTACCTTCAAAATGCATCCCTTGGAAGATAACAACATGGGTGGGATTTTATGTTAATACAAAAATCAGCTGGCATAAAGCATGTAAACTACACTGGGAGCCTGCTTCCTACAGGTGGGAGACAAAGGGAGACCTACATGCAGAGCTGCGTACAAGGTGGCTCACGTTCTGCTTTAACAGGCATTTGTAAAGGCAGGAAACTGCAAGCACCAAGAATTGTCAGAGCCAGACAAACAATGCTGCTCGGAAATGGAAATGGCTTCTTTTTACTGCCCTCTCTCCCAGCCCTTCAATATAGAAAGAACAGGCAAGTTTTGGAACACTACACATCTTCAAGTGCAACGCAGATGGAGAAGGTGTTGACTAGGGGGAGAAGCTGCTTCAGTTGTAAAACACACCTTGCAAGTACAAAAGGATCAGCACTCGAGCAGTTTCCCTCTGCAAGAGATTCCTGAGCACCATGCAGGCTGCCACCACAATTCATTCTTCCTCCCTCCCATGAGGACACTTGCTCAGGCCATGCCCATCTGCCATAACACAGCCACGCTCTCAAACATCTCCTACCCACATCACAGAGCGCTCGGGACTATCCCACACCCTCAGAATGCCTGCAGATACAGACCAGCTCCTCACGCAGGGTCCCACAGCAAAGCCAGCCCCACTGCACACAGGGGTGAGCTGGAAGGCTGCTGAGTGTTTCTGGGCATGGCCTCAGGTACCCCCATTCACATGATGACCCAGAAAAATCTAGCCATAAAATAAATAAAAGCCTAGTAAATGCTCTAATCTCTTCCACCTGAAAATGAATTGATGTCGCACCAAGGATGTCAAATAGCCTTGGGATCTGACAGGCTGCCAGGGCCTCCGCAAAGAAATCACCAGACTTGGGGTTTCTAACTCTTCTCACCTCACACATTGCAAAGTGCCAGGAAAGGTTAAACGCCCCAAACCCAGAGGGAGGTCACATCCCCACACAGTGCATTGCCAGCCCAAGGGCAGCCAGCCGCACCATCCTCCCTTCTTGCAACAGATCATCATCACCCCCACACGCAAACCTCTTCAGCTGCTGGTACCAATTCACACACAATCAGGTCTTCAAAAACAACTCTATTTTCCAGGTTTTTTTTTAAACATGCGTCACAAGCTCAATTTAGATCCCAGGATCCTGCCTGGGTGGAGCAAGAGGAAACACAAGATACAAAAGCACATGAGAGCTTTTGGAAATGCCAAGGGGGATCCTTTCAAAGCAGCCACTGTCACCCAAGAGTTGGACCTACCAGCCAGAGAAATAAAAGGCTGTTACAACTTGGCAGGACCACTTACTCCTGCTCCAGTGTCAAATGACTTCTTGTGGCACCGCATGACACTTCCAGCATCTGTCACTCCAATGCTGTGTTGTGGTATGGCTTTGTTTTTGGAGAAATGTTCGAAGCCACGGATTATCAACATACATCTTCATCACCTAGTGCCTCTTATCAAGTACAGACTGAAGGGATTTCCCTGAAGCTGTGAGCAGCACAGGAGTACAATTATCCTAACAGCAACTTTCCTCCCAGAAGAGCCTACCCGTTTTCCAACAGGCACTAAAAATAAAAATAATTTAAAATGAGGTGCCCAATGAACAAGCTGAGTTTTTCTTAAATGAAAGCAATGAAGTACTTAAAGTATGTAGCATTTAATAATATTTAAAATATAGAGGCAATATCCAGGCTTTAACAGCTCAGAGCTGCCATTAAAATTAATAGGGCTACCTACTAATTACCTCTGAGGATCAGACCACGGGGTTCCTTGAGGATTTGCACTTCTCCGGCTTAAAAACACTGGCTTAATCTCCATTCAGTCTTCCTCACTTCATTTTAAATAAGCATGCAACAAAGGGGCCTTTTTTCCCCCCCTTTTTTATTTAAGCATATACATATTTCAGGTTGCCATCCACAAAAGAAAGAAACCAAACAGGACCACAAACACACCAGCTGGACAAACGCCAAGTCTCTAAGTCAGCAACAACCACCTGCACACTACTGTCTGGTACAGAGACCAACATTACATGACATTAAAGTCCCATGATCACTGCCTTACAAGAACTCTTCTTGCTGAATACATCAAGAACTTCTGCTCAAATAACAAAAAATATGCTCTTTCCACAATTTTATAGGCTTAGCAAGATTCATCCACTGTTTTGAGCTCAAAAAAAAAAAAAAAAAAAATTGTGCTGCTGGGTACGTGACTTGCTCCCACGAAGGAAGAATAGGTGATGTGAGGGGGCTTGGGTGATGGGGATTTGCATTCATCTTCCCGTCACCAGTCACCTCCCAAGCTGTAGGAGATGGCTGCTCAGGCAGTTCCCATTCCCACTCTGGCGGGATCTGCTCCATGCAACCGCTGACTGCCCGTGCTTTGCTAGAGATGGTGCCCGAGCTGCTCTTGAGGGGCTCCTCTAGAGGCTGCTGCTCAATGGACCATTACAGGACAGATAACTTCAGAATTTCTGCTCCTGCCTCAAAGCGTTTAACACCGAATTACAGTGGACAAAAGGCAATGTTAAGACCTGCATCCATGGCACAGAATCAACCTTCGGCTCAGCCGCGCTCGCTCCTCCCCAGACATTTGCCTTGGGACCAGCACTAACATCCTGGACAACACAGGTCAGCTGGAACCCACCGCAGCAAGTAATATTTTCTTGTGTGTTTTTTTCTTTTCTTTTCAAGAACCAATACACCATTCTGTCAAAGGCTATGAAGCAAACAAGACTTGACTCCCTGCCTTTTTCTCTGTGCCCCCGAAACCTCTCCACTGTGCATTACTCCTTCGGCAACCCTGGCGTACCTGTGCCAGTCAAAGGTCTCCCCTGCCAGCTGGCCTGTGCTGGAACGGTCAGCAATCAGGAACTCGACCTCTCTGATATCAGATCACTTTGATCAGTGATATTAAAGATGCCAGAGAGACTCTGTGGTGTGCACTAGAAGCAGTTGTTATCCATGCCGTTCACATGTAGCTGTCCTGGTTAACCAAGAAAAGTATTATTTAAGTGCTGCTTCTTTCCCCTACGCCCTTCACTTGCCTGATTCCTGCATGAAGCTACCCAAGATTTTTAAAGGAAAAACAGACTCAGCAAACAGAGAAAAGAGCCTTCCCCCATCATATGGAGAAGGAGGAGTTATGCTGCAAGTGGAACCTGTATGAATATTTAAACACTGCTCTGTTCCCATTCCTCTGCAGGAAGAGTCCACTTCATGAACTCAGCATCAAACCTGGAGCATTTCCTCAGCCGATACACAAGATTTCTGATGACAGCAGGTCTAATCAGCAGGAGCACACCCTGAATGGTGAAAAGGTGCAGTACATTCATATTAAGCAACTTAAAAATCTAAAGAATGTCCCTTCTCAGACTTGATAAACCACATTGCCAGCTTCAGAACAAGAATGGTAGAATGGGAATCGCCGAGCAAGAAGGTTTCTGGTGCCCAGCCCTGCACACTTCAGCAAACTCACAATCCTCAGTTAATGCATCTCACATGCAACAGGCATCCTGGTGCCAGATCTCTGCACCTCAAAGGTGCTGATGGGTACCTATCTGGGAACTTTCAAAAAAGGTGCCACACTTTGCTCTGAGTGATTTCACTGAAAATTTCATTATAACTTTCTCTAATTAAGGTCTAGCACTTCATCTACATAGAAGCCATATGTCAAAATACCCTGTTGAAAGTTCCCACAGAAACAGTATGCAAAAAGGATTCCTTTCACGTCTGAGTGCCTCTCCTCCTGTTCAGGAGAGGGCTATCATGTTTTCCATAACTTGCTCAGTTTATTGTCTGCAGTCAGACAGCACCACTAGCATTGTTACTGCCAAGTAAACCATGATATTATTATTCTCCCGAGACTTAATCCACAACCCACTGAAGACAATAGAAAGCCTCCCCTTCACTTCTCCAGGCTGCACATCAGCTTGCTTAGCCATGCTGCCAGTTAAGTACACATTCAAAACACGGAAACCACCAACTCCAGTCAGGAGAGGGTGGATGGACACCCCAGCACCCAGTCCCAGTCACAGCTTCGTGTTGGTTCCCCAGCCCACCCACGGCTTTCTGTTGGACATGAAGATTATGAGAGACTTCTCTTCACAGCACTAATATTGGAACATTTTGAGCTCTCACACATCAAACCAAGTCTCTCTACAAGCTGAAGTCCTGCAGGATATGCCAAGGAGTGCTTGTCGGGGCTGTCCCCTGCCTGGCACTGCACTGTTGGTCCTGGGGACTCCTAGGGACTGAATGGCTTGGGGCATCCCTGGAGAAGCACCACAGGCATTTAATAAATTAATCCAGTGATGCTGCTAAAGTCTTTGTGGAGATTCATAGGAGAGCAAAAATAAAACCTCCCAAATTTTGCTACTGCTTCTTGCTTTTCTCCTCTTAAAAGGCTGCATCAGCATGTTTTAAGGGAGAGGGGAATATTCACATTTCCATCTCAAACCCTTTCCTGGCCGTGCCACCCTCTTCAGAACCACTTTTGTTCTACCAACCACCTGAACAGCAGAGAAAGACAAGCTTTCTCTTTCAGACACAAATGCCAGATGCCCCCAGGTCTGAAATACACTTTATTTCGACATTTTCCTATTATGTAAAAAAGAGCATGGAAATATTTAAAGGCAGAAAATTAATGGCTGACAAAGCAAAAACTTGATGACTCAATGCAAAGCAAAGCCCATGAGACTTGATTCATTGCCCACAAAGTTTTGTAAAATTCTTTAAAGGACAGAATATTTGTATCAACAAGAGCATCCAGATTTATAGCAGTAGGAAGAGAAGAGGGGAACAGTATGCAGCAAGGCTTGGGAGGGATATAAATCTGCCTGCTTCAAGAGCAACTTAAGCTCTGAACTGTTATATAAATATAACTTTTTGTGTCAACACAGTCGCTCCCTTCTCTCCATTGGTTTTATTTCTCTTTCAACCACCACACAGCAGACCCACCTCTCCACTCCTCTGGCACAGCTGCCCAAGCCCCTGCAGATGCTCTTGCCTGGCCAAGGGACCCTGGCTCCAAGCCCCAGGCTCGGACCTGCAGCACAGTTTCAAGCTGTGCCTCCTGCCAGCACCAAAGCAAAGCAGGAGGAGCAGAGCAATTTTAGCATCATCTTCATAGAATCTTTTCCTTTGACAAGCTGTGATTAACCTTTAGGCACACTACAGCCAAGTATCCATAACTCTATGTTCAATCCAGAGGAGCAAAGGAGTGCTGACATCTAAGAAAAATGCAATAATGCAAAACATAGTAAACGCTTAGTGCAATCAGCACAATCCGAAGCGAGGTTACATCAGTGTCCTCCTCCAGCAGGGAGGCTGCAGGGCAAACTCCAAGGAAATGTTCCTGCTGCCTGGAGGGTCTGATCATTGATTCAGCAGTTTGAGGGCCAGTGCTTCCACACAGCATCATCACTATCATCTGCTTACTCAAGTCACAGATGAGAACTAGCAGGTGAAAGTGCTGCCAAGACTTCCCAACCTGGGAAGTAGGACACAAGAGACTTATCAGAGACGTTCTGTTTCATAAAAGAGTAGGAACTTTCCAATATAAAAAAAAAAAAAAAGAGAGAGGTCCTTCTTCATGTCCTCCTGTCTAAGCTACAGTCACCACCCGCACACGCACACATGTGTATGTTATACGAGGCTGTGTACCTGTGGATGCGACTTTCTAGAAAATTCAGTAGCACTGCAGTGAAAGGATCATTTTCAAAGCTTCAAATCCAGGTCCTTAGAGCTAATTAACTCCATTATTAGACTTCAAAGGCAAAAAATATATTAAAAAAATCAAAATGAAAATCATTTTCTTTCCACAGCTATAAAGTGCTACAAAATCCATTTTATCTTTACATATACCACATCCTCTTTACAATGCTTTTGAATGCTGTGCATGAAATCCTATTAATTTATAGGTATTATTAAAGGCATCTGAATTCAATATTCAAATGGCCAAGTCTTTTCCCTCTTTTCACGTCTTAGCATAGAGCAAAAGCCCCTCTCATTATCTATGCCTAGTGAAGAAACACAGCTAAGCAAGGCCAGCAGCCATCCAGCACCTGCAGTAATAAACATCAGAGACAATACTCCCTGAACCCTAAGAATGTACGTCATCGCTTCCTTAATCATCTCCTTTCTTGAATCGTGCAGTTGATGAGCTTCCCTTCCAAAGAAGCCAAACTACCTCCCAGAAGCTCCCCCAGGCTCCCTAAGCAAGAGGTCTAGGTTCCCACAGCACGCTGTGGCTCAGCTGCTCCGTACTGAAAGTCAGACCTCCCTGCCTCCCTGGAAAAGCTGAATCTCCCTCTTCCAGCTGAGCATCACAGCTGAATTTCCTCTGATCCACGGATCCTAAATTCCTTTATTATCCTGTATAATTACTGTGAGGAGATGGGACGATAAAGGGAATCCATAAGTCATTCACTTTTCTCTGAAAAATGAAAAACCACTGCAGGAAAACTTTCCACTGATGTTTTGCTTGCTTCACTGAACTGTGTTTTGTTCAGACAGTTGTCTTGCATGATTCATTACGAGGCCATTAAAAGAACTATGCTCTTACATTTTAAGATTATTTGCACTACAGCACATAACCATTGCCACTATTCTGTCCTCAGCACCAACACCCCTTTACCTTACTGCTCTCTCAATAATATGGAAGAAAATGATGCACAAGACAAAAAGCATCTGTACTGCCCTGTCCATGCATCAGCCTGGCAGGATGTAATTCTCACAGGGCAGGGAAGGGGAGAAATTCAGCTGCTGGCAAATTTTCAGCAGCCAATATTCCTTAGAAACATATAGATTTGATTAAAAACGTTTGCTTTCTGTCCAAATCTGGTAAGAGAAAATGAATGGTGCTCTTTGTTAGCCATCAATCTTCCCCACTTGTCCATGTGCCAGATGGCACCACACTTCATTGGAGGAGGAACAATAAGCAAAGAGTCAGTTGTGCAGTAAGTTTGCTTATAATCATTTAATCTCAAACAAACAAAGGGAGAATAAGGATGGAAAGAGGGAAAGAAGAATATTAACTCAGCGTTCATTTAACTTTTTTTTTTCCAATAAACCCCACTCTCAACAATGCTAATTGTTTGTTGACATTTCTGAAATTTCTATTCCCCCCAAAAGGATTTTGCATTTTTAAGAGAGTTTCAAATGGAACGTGACAACTTGCAAATAGCAAAATGGAAATACTGAACACCTGCAAGAGAAGCCTGAACGCTATGGCACGGAATGCTAGCTTTCCCGGCCCCGAGAGCTCCCACACTGCATAACTGAGACAGGGTAGAAGGACAGGAGCTGTGGACAAGGACAGTAGCAAGAAATATTCACAAGCCCCACTCCAGCCTCAGCAAGGTTGCTCTTAAAACAAAATCCAATTATAAG